>CM017191.1:11426166-11556166 GCA_004837865.1 Musa balbisiana | reverse complement strand
CTATGAGTCATATGCAACTTGTGAGCCTTGCCTTTGTGGAAAACTGACGAACTTTCCATTTAGTGGAACTGGGGAGAAAGTCACTAAGTTACTGGAACTCATACATAGTGATGTATATGGACCCATGTCAACTCATGTCATTGGTGGTTACTCCTACTTAATTATCTTTACTAATGATTTCTCAAGGTATGGATATGTGTACTTAATGAAGTATAAGTTCGAGGCCTTTGAGAAATTCAGAGAGTATAAGAATGAAGTGAAGAACCAGACTAGAAGAAGCTCGATAAGTTGAAATCGAAGACAGAGCGGTGCAAGTTCGTGGGATATCCCAAGGAAACTTGTAGGTATTATTTCTATCATCTCGATGACCAAAAATGTCTTTGTAGCCAAGAAGCAGTGTTCCTTGAGAAAGAACACATTCTTGGCGGAGACAGTGGGAGCATGATAAAGTTGAGTGAGGTTGGAGAACCTAACTCAAGCACTACTCTATAACCCGAGTTTGTTCAGGTACCTAATATACAAGTTACAACTTTATGTAGGTCCAATAGAGTATCTCATCCTCCTGAGAGATATATGGGACATATTGCTAGTCATATGTGCCCAGCAAGCCAATCACGTGAGTGATGACACGTGTGACTTGACACAGAATCTTTTTTGCTTATTATATTTTGGCATTTATCACTTTATATATTGTCTATTGCATGTATATATTGTGATGTCCTTGGATCTGTGCAATGGGAATCGGATCGTGATGAGATCACGATAATGAGATCGATTCACCTTTAAACACAAATCCTAAATAATCCCGGTCATAGGTTACTCGAGAGGGACATCGTGATAACCAGATAGACTAGTGTGCTGTATACCCGTCCATATGATAGATGCAGTTGGTCTCATAGCTGCTCGTGTGGGGACACTAGGGATACAGTATAGGTGCTCATTGGAGAATGAGTTTACTGATTGATCCGCTTACGGAATACTGGATGGTTGATGATGCCTTATTGTCAGACAGCGATTCCGTAGTCCTAGTGGTGTATCTGGTCCTTAGACTTAAGACATCAAGGATATCTTGTATGAGTGCTCCACTCTTTGATACCAGACTGATAGGTTTGGCTGTCCCAGATCTAGTACAATTGGTCATTGGGAGTGGCAGTCGACCTTACGAGGGCTATTGAGTGTCGATAGAGGATTATTCACTCTCGGCGTCATGAGAGGAATATCCCATGTGTTCTTGCTCAGACAAATCCCTGGCCAGGGTCATTCGGGTTGAGAGAGAAAGAGTTCTCCCGGAGAATCCGATTAGAGCGAGACTCGAGTAGAAATCGTATGGATCTGACAGCACCATGCCCGATATACGGTCTCTGGGATATTAGATGGATGAGAGACTATAGGTATACGGTAACTGAGGACAGACAGGTCCAATGGATTGGATTCCCCTGTATCATTTGGGGACTACGGGGTAGTGGCCTAGTATGTCCATAGTCGATGAGTCGATGAATTATTATAGAGATAATAATTCACTAAACCAGAAGGAGTTCTGACAGCTATGACTCATGGCCAGCTCGATATTGGGTCTAGAGGGTCACACACATATGGTAGGCGTTGCGATGAGTAGAGGTTCGGATATGAGATATCCGCCGGAGCCCCTATTTTATTGGATATCCAATAAGCCCCTGAATCATTGGATCCCATGGACGAGATCCAATAAAAGCCCATGAGAGATTATTAGATATTGATCCACTAATCTAAAAGGCTTGGATAATTGGATGCAGATCCAATACCCATTAGGGGAGGATCCATTAGGGTTTGACAGGGGTGGCCTCTATAAATAGGAGGGATTCAGAGCCTCATGGGCTAGAGCCTTTGCTTGCCTCTCTTATTCTCCTCCCCCTCTCCACCTCAGAGTAGGCTTGGAGTTTTTGAGGAGCGTCGTCGTAGCCCTGCTGTGTGGATCACCGCTAGAGAGGAGGACGCTTGACCTCCTTCATCCTCTCATAGAGATCTGCAAGGAAACAGGGATATATGATCTCTCTAGGTAACACAATTTATCTTATACGTAGTTTGTTTCGCGGATTTATGCGCACCAATCTTCGCACGACGATGAACATCCTTTTGGGAAATTAGGGGATTTTGTTTTTCTTGATCTTTCGCTGCGCATGTGATGTCGCCCCCAAGATTTCCCAACATATATTAGAGAAGAGGATGTTGATCCTCAGACCTACGAGGAGGCTATTATTAGTATAGACTCTAGGAAGTGACAAGAAGCCATAAATTCTGAGATAGATTCTATGTACTCCAACAAGGTTTTGAACCTAATTAATGCGCCTGAAGGTATTGTACCCATCGGTTGTAATTGGATCTTTAAGAAAAAGATTAGAGCAGATGAAAAGGTAGAGACCTATAAAGTAAGGCTAGTGGCTAAGGGGTATCGTCAACGGCAATGTGTTGACTATGACGAAACCTTCTCACTCATAGCAATGCTAAAATCCATCCGAATTCTATTGGCTATTGTAGCATACTATGATTATGAGATCTGGTAGATAGATGTGAAAATCACATTCCTTAATGGGAACCTCGAGGAGGAGGTGTATATGATACAACCCGAGGGATTCGTGTCCAAGGACTGCCTAGATAAGGTGTGCAGATTGCTTAGATCCATTTATAGACTAAAATAAGCTTCCCGAAGTTGGAACATAAGATTTGATGAGGCAATCAGATCTTATAACTTCGTTAAGAACGAAAATGAGTCTTTTGTGTACAGGAAGATAAGTGGGAGCGATGTCATCTTTTTGGTGTTATATGTGGATGACATCCTGATAATTGGGAATGACATAGGAATGCTATCCATAGTAAATGCTTGGATATCTAGACACTTCTCCATAAAGGACTTAAAGGGAAGCATCTTATGTCTTGGGGATTCGGATCTATAGAGATAGATCCAAGAGGATACTTGGCTTGTCCCAGTCCAGGTACATAGAAACCATTATCAAAAGGTTTGGCATGGAAAATTACAAGACATGTCTCATACCGATGAGACATGGGATATCACATTTTAGGAGTATGTCCCCAAAGACTCCTGAAGAAAGGACGAATATGGATATGATACCTTATACCTCAGTGATAGGGTTTATCATGTATGTCATGCTATGTGTTAGGCCTGATATAACATATGCTCTGAGTGTCATGAGCAAGTATCATGTGGATCTAGGCTTGGAGCATTGGAAAGCAGTAAAGCATATCCTTAAGTACTTGAGAAGGACTAAGGATATTTTACTAGTATATGGAGATAGTAGCCTCAGGGTTGAAGGCTACACAGACTCAATTTTTCAGTCTGATGTCGATGATAACAAGTCCAATTCGATGTATGTGTACACCTTGAATGGAGGAGCAGTGAGCTGGAAGAGTTCTAAGCAAGATACTACTGCTGACTCGACTATAGAGGTGGAGTACATTGCTGCAGTAGATGCAGCAAAAGAGGGAGTTTGGATGAAGAAGTTCATCATAGATCTAGGAGTTTGGCTAAGTAGCGAGGAGTTCATTCCTTATATTGTGACAACTACAGGGCGATTACTCAAATAAGAGAACCCGGGTCTCATCAGAAGTATTCTGAAAAGGTTTCAGCTTATTAGAGAGATCATGACCTAACGAGATGTAGTAGTGGAAAGAGTTCCATCCGAAGATAACATTGTAGATCCACTGACAAAGTCGTTGTCTCATATTGTCTTTGAGTGTCACAGGGGTTTGATGGGGATCAGATACATCAATGATTTGCTTTAGGTCAAGTGGGAGATTGTTAGTTATAGGTGCCCAACAAGCCAATCACGTGAGTGATGGTACGTGTGACTTGACACGGAATCTTTTTGCTTATTATATTTTGGCATTTATCACTTTATTTTGACTATTGCATATATGCATGTATATATTATGATGTCTTTGGATCTGTGCAGTGGGAATCGGATTATGATGAGATCATGATAATAAGACTGATTCACCTTTAAACACAGATCCTAATAATCCCGATCATATGTTACTCGAGAGGGACATCGAGATAACTAGATAGACTGGTGTGTTGTATACCCGTCCATATAATAGATGCAACTGGTCTCATAGCTACTCGTGTGGGGACATTAGGGATATAGTACAAGTACTCATTGGAAAATGAGTTCACTGATTGATCCGCTTACGGAATACTGAATGGTTGATGATGCATTATTGTCAATAATGATTCCGTAGTTCTAGTGGTATATCTGGTCCTTAGACTTGAGATATCAAGGATGTCCTGTATGAGTGATCCACTCTTTGATACCAGACTTATAGGTTTGGATGTCCTAGATATAGTACAATTAGTCATTGGGAGTGGCAGTCGACTTTACGAGGGCTATTGAGTGTCGATAGAGGATCATCCACTCTCGATGTTATGAGAGGAATATTCTATGTATTCTTGCTCAGACAAATCCCTGGCCAGAGTCATTCAGATTGAGAGAGAAAGAGTTCTCCGGGAGAATCCGATTAGAACGAGACTCGAGTAGAAACCGTATGGGTCTGACTGCACCATGCCCAATATACGATCTCTAGGATATTAGATGGATAAGGGACTATAGGTACACGGTAACTGAGGATAGACAAGTCCAATGAATTGGATTCCCCTCTATCGTCTGGGGACTACAGCGTAGTAGCCTAGTACGTCCGTAATCGATAAGTTGAGTGAATTATTATAGAGATAATAATTCACTAAGTCAGAAAGAGTTCTGACAGGTATGACTCATGGCTAGCTCGATATTGGGCCTAAAGGGTCACACATATATGGTAGACATTGCGATGAGTAGAGGTTCATAAATGAGATATCCGTTGAAGCCCCTATCTTATTGGATATCCAATAAGCCCTTGAATTATTGGATCCTATGGATGAGATCAAATAAGAGCCCATAAGAGATTATTGGATAAAGATCCACTAATCTAAGAGGCTTGGGTAGTTGGATACATATCTAATACCCAACAGGGCAGGATCTATTAGGGTTTGACATGGGACCTCTATAAATAGGAGGGATTCAGTGGTTCGTAGGCTAGAGCCTTTGCTTGCCTCTCCTATTCTCCTCCCCCTCTCTACCTCAGAGCAAGCCTGGAGTTTTGAGGAGCGTTATCATAGCCCTGCTGTGTGGATCGCCGGTAGAGAAGAGGACGCTTGACCTCCTTCACCCTCTCCTAGAGATCTGCAAGGAAATAGGGATATACGATCTCCCTAGGTAACACAATCTATTTTATACGTAGTTTGTTTCGTGGATTTTTACATACCAATCTTCGCACGACGATGAATATCTTTTTGGAAATAGGGGATTTTATTTTCTTGTTCTTCCGTTGCGTATGTAATGTCACCCCCGAGATTTCCCAACAAGAAGTGCGAAGTCATCATCATCATCATCATCGTTACTTGAGTTTTCTT
Source organism: Musa balbisiana (assembly GCA_004837865.1). Lineage (NCBI taxonomy): Eukaryota > Viridiplantae > Streptophyta > Magnoliopsida > Zingiberales > Musaceae > Musa > Musa balbisiana. The sequence goes on along the minus strand of CM017191.1, from coordinate 11,550,726 downwards.
TCATGTGATATTCTTGAATTCTAAATGTCAAATCCTTCTTGTTCTTAGGAAGGTTGTTCTCATATTCTTCATGTGCATTGCATGACATTTCGTAGGTTATCAAGGATCTGATAAGTTCTTCGAGTGGAAAGTTGTTCAAATCCTTTGCTTCTTGAATAGCAGTTACTTTAGGATCTGAAGGGATCTTAGTATCTTGTTAACAAGTTCAACATTAGAAAAACTTTTACCAAGGATTTTTAGACCATTCACGACATCCGTAAACCGGGTGTACATGTCTCCAATGGTCTCACTTGGTTTCATGCAGAACAATTCATAACTATGAACCAAAAGATTGATTTTTGACTCTTTAACCCTATTTGTGTCTTCGTGTGTGATTTCAAGTGTATGTCAATTGTCATAAGTCATTTCGCAAATAAAAACTCGATTGAATTCATTTTTATCCAAAGCATTCATAGCTTTGGCATTCAAAGAGAAAGTCTTCTTCTCCAATTCATTTCATTCGCTTATTGGAAGAGAAGACTTTTGAAATTCATTTTCAACGATATTCCATAACTCGAAATCTATAGAAATTAAGAAGATTGTCATCCTAGTTTTCCAATAATCCGTCCCGTTAAACATGGGAGGACGAGTGATAAAATGACCCTTTTGATTGTCAGCAAAAGCTATCTCTCTTGGGTTTTAAACCAAATTGAGAGTAATTGAACTCTAATACCAATTGTTAGGATCGAGTCGACACTAAGAGGTTTGGGGGGGGGGGGTGGGGAGGGGGGGTGTGAATTAGTGCGACGGATAAAAACGTCGGTTTAAAAATTTTCGTACATTAAAAAAACCGATCTCGAAAGATAGTTTAAAAAGCATGTTTATTCATAAGGGTAGTTAAAGCTAAGTAAGGAGGAAGTGAAGCTATTGCAAAATAAGTAAATAACAATAATAGAAATGCAAACCAGAATTTATAGTAGTTCGGTCAGTGTGACCTACATCCACTCTGATTCCTCCTCCGTCGAGGTCACCGGCGTCTACTAATGGTCTTCCTTCAATAGGCAAAGATCAACCACTATTTTACAGCGCTTTTTCTTTTTCACGGGTTTAAGAGATAACCCATACAAGCCTCATACCTCTCTTGAATGATCACAAGACTTAGAATGGGAGGAGGAGGACTCTTAGCACTTTTACAATACTTTTTTGGTTCACACTTTTGTACCATTTCATACAGAAAAATGTGGGGATATTTATAGGTCTCGATGGCTTTAGAATTGGAGCCAAAAAGTGTTACATCCCCGGATTTCGAGGTACTGGCGGTATTACCATAAGCAAACTGACACTGGGTGGTACCACCGTTAAGTTTGGATGGTATGACTACTTGACAAAGCTTTGGAGATCGAGCTCTAGTAGTACCATCACTTGACAACATTAACTACCGATGGTACCATCACCCAAAGCACTTGGGAGACTGAGTCCCAAGTGGTGCCACTGTTGATCGTGACTTCAGGTGCTGAATGAGATGTTTAACCGGCCCAGTTCAACCTTGTTAAGGGCCCAATTGGCCCCTAACTGAGTTAGTGGGATTATCTCCCATTCCTAACTCAACTTAAGGTCTAACTATGATAATTAAGACATTTAACGAAGCATTCTTGGTTTGGTATGTCAATTGTTCTTCCAGCGAGCTTCTAACGATCTCTCTATAATGTTCCGACGGACTTCCGGCAAGCTCCTAGACTTCACAATGATCTTCTTGGTGAGTTTCGATGAGCTTCTTTGGCAAGCTTCTGGACTTTTCGGTTAATTTCGGCAGAACTTCCGATGAACGTCCGGACTTCCGACGAAATCTCAATGTTGACTCCAGCACAATATTTGTTTTATGTCTTATTGCTATCGTAATTAATCCTACACACTTATCTCAACATATAAATTAAATCCAACAATTTACCAATTGATTTCATTATCAAAATTCGAGATTCAACAAGATCGACCAAGTGTGACAGATCAACCTGACTTGAGCCAAACCCCAATTAGACTCATCTTTATTAACTTAGATTTTAATATTTTAAATTATTAAAGAATAACTCAAATCCATAAATTAAAAATTTTAAATTCATGATGTTAAAATTAAAACTATTTAAATTATAAAAATTCATACATAATTCTTCAAACATAAATATATCTAATTAAATAAATTAGAACTATTATGTTAATCAAAAAAATAAGAATTTTAATAATTAAATTAATATTAAATTTTACTTATGCTTAAGAAATAAATATTAATCAAATAATCATTCTAACATCAAAATCAATTATCATTATTTATTTAATCATAAAATTTTATGAAAATTTAAAATTAAAACACTATTATGCATCATAAAATTTTAACAATCCCAATATCGAGATTTCAAAACATAACAATCCAAAGATTAAATCTCCTCGAAAGATAAGTAATAATTTAATTTTTATTTTTATTTTACTTGAAATGAGAAATATAATATTCATTTCTTATGGTTTATATACAAAAATAGAATATAAACTATTTACTTCCTAAAAATCACATTACTCATTAGGAAATAAATCAATTAATAATTTAATTTATTAGCATAATTCCTAACTTGTTCACATTATTAAGAAAATTTAATCATTTTCTTAACTATAATACATAAATATTGAGGTAAATAATAAAGAAATATATTATTTATAATAATTAATTTATGTTAAGGGAGAATTAATGGTGATTATATTATGCCTTTTAATTATCATTGATCATAAATTATAATAATAATATTATTATTTAATTTATAATTAATTTGATTGAGGTTAGGAGTTTATTTAGATTATTAATAGTAGTTTTTAGTAGGTCATATAATGTTTTTATTATGATGGCCAAAATATTATAATTGACTAAAAATATTATAATAGGTCAAAATATTATAAAAAGTAGAAAATTTTTTGAATGATAGTTTAAGTATTTTTTAAATTAATCAGAGACAATTTAAACATATTAAAATATATGAGTATTTTATAAGAAATACGATATGAAATGAATGCGGAGAATGTGAAAATGACATAATATTGGAGATTGGTAATGTATAATTAATTTCATGTGGAACGGCACGTGAGAACATCGTGAACGTGGGTCCCGCAGCGACCCGAACCGGAGTGCTCTCATCCTTTGGGCCTCTGCTACTGCCGTGCTTCCATGGCGTCCTTCGCCATCTCCCCTTTCATCTCTTCCTCGGCTCCTCGCCTGCTGCCGTCGAACTCTTTCCATTTCTTTTCCTTGCCTCTCCTCTCACATCGCCGCCTTCGCTCTCCGGCCCGAGCCTCCGACAGGTTGTCGTCCTACCATAAGGTACTCGAATCTTCTCTATCTAAGCCATAAGAGGCTGCTCGAATCTTCTCCAAGAGGCCATAAATTAACTTTTGTAATCGTAAAGTTGGAATTTTGGCTCACAGGAGAAGGTAGCGGTGGTCCTGGATCCTGGAGCCTGGGTTGGCGATATTGGCGGCGAAGAGAGTGGCGGGGAGGATGACGATTACAATGAGGAGGACGAGGAGGAACAAGACCAGAGTTTGGATCTCCTCGTAGGTTTTCTTTATAACGCTTTCAGAAAGATCTCTCGGTCGATGCGAAAGGCCGCTCGGGCGGTGCTACCGCCGTTCATTCCCTCGAAATTGGTACGTTCTTCACCTTTGATTCATTGATTTGTTTTCCTTTTTTATGTTGTGATGAAGCGAAGTTCGTACTTTGATGATTACGAGGTGCTTTCGGCTGACCATTTGTGGTGGGATTTTGGAATAGGTGGGGTTCTCGGTCAATGGGGTTTTGATACTGGCCTTCCTGTGGATTCTTAAGGCATTTCTTGAGGTAATTCTATTTCTTTGTTTCCTTCTGTATGTTCTTGTACTTCTCAGGCTCTTGTTCAAAGGGCGCCTTCGTATCGCTTCAGAAACCCTGTTTTGAGGAGGCTGAATGGTTCTCGGTCATGATTGAGATTATTTGGTGATTCTACTTATCAAATGAAGATAATTATTGCAGTATTCTTAAATGTAGCTTGATATATGAACAAGCTTATTGGAAGATGAATTTGCGTATTTAAGCTAAAAAATATAATTGGTAGCAGATTTTAGCTTTCGCGATTTAGTTATCCCTCGTTCTTTAGTTGCTGTGGTTGGATCACCTTCAGTAGGAAAGGATTCTTTGTTTTCTGTGCATCTATCTCAATGGTGGGTTTAAACAAGAATTTTCAATAATTTTGTTGCTGCCATTATTAGCACATCGGAGAAGGAGGACACAATTAGTATATGGAATTATGATTGCTTCAATCTTTCCTCAAGGAAACCCAATGGCAACTAGGAGAGTGTAAGAAAATCAATCTGCTCTTCCTGTATTACGAGCACGAAGGTTAGTTTACAACCACTGAAAATTGTCATTCATACATTTGGTGTCAGTATTAGGAGAGTAAGAAGTCTCTCACAGACTTGTATCTTGCTCTTTTATGTTTCATCCAGGTGTTATTCTTGAATATGGAAATACTATATGATTATTCCTCTCAAAAGATAAACATTGTTGGGAAATACCGGCTGTCCATTAATTACGACAGGAAGTCCTTTAAACATAACACTTGACCAATCCATTTATACATGTTAAACACATGCAATGCATCTCTGGCTTCGCATTCCCTCTGTTATATCTGAAAGCAAAGACGTTTCAAACATATAGTTCCTTTCGATTGTTTCTTGAACTTAAATCCAATTTATAAACCCTTTGTGTTTCTAAAAGAGTCCTTAACCTGTGATCTATAAATAGAGCACTTATGCAAGTCATGTTCTATGCCCTTGTGGCACATATGATGTGTTCTTCTTTTGCTTCATTTGAAGTATGTAAAGAAATTTTGTTTTTTCACCACCACTGCATTTGTACCGAGCACCTATCGTCTCTTTTAATAAATTCTTCAGAATGATTTTCTCCGTGTGGAAATTTTGCATTCACTTGAGATAGGTGTCACCGCCTGCGCAAATCTCTAGTTGATAAATCCTCGTATTATAAGTTTCTTTTCTGAAGTATTCATTTCTTGGTTATAGATTATTGGGTACTCGAGTTGATGCAAGCACTGATCTTCATTTTCTATCTGGTCTTTTGCTTCTGTTTACTCTGAATTTCTATTTAAAATCTTTTAGGAAAATTCCGATACAAATCTTGTGTACTCTGTCAATAATGGGCTTTTTAGGGTATTTGCTAAAAGTTAAGTTAATATATTGCAGCATATTTCTTCTTTTGCTTCATTTGAAGTATGTAAAGAAATTTTGTTTTTTCACCACCACTGCATTTGTACCGAGCACCTATCGTCTCTTTTAATAAATTCTTCAGAATGATTTTCTCCGTGTGGAAATTTTGCATTCACTTGAGATAGGTGTCACCGCCTGCGCAAATCTCTAGTTGATAAATCCTCGTATTATAAGTTTCTTTTCTGGAATGAGCATGATGACATGTTTAGGATGTGGTTTGCCCGCTAACCTGCAAAAATCTTCCTTTTCTCTAGGTTGTAGACCGGACTATGGTATTCATTTCTTGGTTATAGATTATTGGGTACTCGAGTTGATGCAAGCACTGATCTTCATTTTCTATCTGGTCTTTTGCTTCTGTTTACTCTGAATTTCTATTTAAAATCTTTTAGGAAAATTCCGATACAAATCTTGTGTACTCTGTCAATAATGGGCTTTTTAGGGTATTTGCTAAAAGTTAAGTTAATATATTGCAGCATATTTTTGCTTTTTCCAAATGATAAATTATTTCTATGCTTTTATACTAGAGAATAGATTGTTTCTAATAGTTCAGGGCATTTTACTGCTAGAAGAGGTAGAAGAAAAATTCTCTTCTTTTTGCAAGGTGTTGTACTTTGGTCTTTGTTCTCTTAAGAATAGTCCTTGTCTTATTCCGCTTGGGTTTGATATCCTTATACTTGGCTAGACCTTGATATCTTCGTCTCCCTGATATTAGGAGACAGAACAGAGAACCGGAAGTTGGCAACAAGGGACTACTTGACGTCGTCATTTCATTCCCATTTTTCCTTAGCTAATGCAGGTGACTTAATGATGTCTACATTAGGAAGAGTAAACAGATAATAGCTAGACCTACTTTGAGATTAGTCAATATGAATCCATGAAAGCGATTAGTTAGACCAAATTACAAACCCAATATGACATGCAGTGGATGTAAGAGCTCAAAAGTAAATGGAAGAAGAAAGGATGAGGGAGAGTGATAATATGTAGAGAAACCAATCAAGTGGCCACCTCCGAATTGTGTTAATATTAGGTTTTTTAGGACGTCTTTAGGTACAAAGGATACTTATAATCTGGATACTGTTACAATTCAGCCTATGCTCTCCGTATTTAGAAGAATCACAACACCGCCGTCATAAAACTTCCATCCAGATTGAGAACTTGACAGATGCATATTTACATAACATGCATGGCTTATGTCAAGGAAAATATACAGAGATATTATCCGGCCCACCTCTAGCCTCAGAAGAAGGATTCTTTTTATTCCTCTGCATTACGTCTAACGCAATCAAACAAGAACCTGTTCTATGCTTAGCTTGTGTACAAATTGTTTCATTTGGATTTCTGTGTTTCGCTTAACCATCTTGATTCGATCTCTTGTCCAACCGCAGGTTGTCTGCACGCTAGGTAGCATGGTGTTCGTTAGCATGCTGCTTGTCCGGGGGATATGGTCCTTTGTGACTTACACGATGGAAAACCAATACAACTATGCAAGCAGGAATGACGATGAGGGCAGCAGACGGAGTGGTGTAGGTGCTGCTTGATTCATGGTCCTCCTCATTTTATGAGGAAGCACTGAGACCTCGAGTCTGTACATATCTTGGTGTCATTTGGAGAGGACTAATTTCTATGATGCTTTTAACTTGCCACACCAGAATTATAAACCAGATTCGAGCCCATTGACAATGTCAAAACTCGACTACCCAAGCCGGCATTCTTGTGTTGTCGTTGCAGAAGTTCCATTCACAACAGGAATGTATAGTGTTACAGCAGCAGCAGCAACAGGATTCATCACTCCAAAGCTGCACCAAAAGAGACAAGCCAACAGATGAAGCCTGGAAGCACCGACGCCTCCCTGGCTCCACGCGAAACTTGAAGGCTGCTGCTTTTCCAAGTTTCATATTGTGTTATGTGCAAGCGTGGCTGCCACCAACCCTCCTCCCGCTTGCCTCGACTTCAAGGGGAGGAAGATGAGCCACAGGCGGCTCCCACCTCACATGCATGCTCTCTCTGATGCGCGCACCGAGCAAACATGAGTTGGGAGCCGTATTTGCCGCAACCTTTTTGGCTGGCTGCTCCCCACAGGATCAGTGAAGCTTATTGGACAAATGTATGGTCCTTCAAATCTTATTTTCTTCACATTTAATGATTTTTTTATTCTTCCTTCATCTTCCTGTTGGCTTTCTCTTCACGGAGGGAAAGCATACGAGACGGAAGTCTCGCTCGCCGTGACTTCGCCCTGCTACCGTACTTCGTTCTACTCTGCCATCGTCTTTTTCCTCTCTACAGTATTATAATTAATGATCAGAGTTCGACGTGTGTTACATTGCAAGTAAGCTAAAAAACGAATTATTTCTTAGTCTAATAGAAAATGATTCAAATAAAATAATATATAGTTCACGTTCACGTTTCTACCCTACCACGATGGCACATTGCAGTTCAAACAAAGCTGCCTCCTACACCAGTTTGTACGACCAGAATGTCTTTTTCCACATGATCTGCCCCACTCTAATTTTGTGAACAGGTGAATAAGTCATCCGATTGGTGCGACCTTTTCTGCCATGAATTCACCTAATCCGATATATAACGAGTTGCAGTCACATCATGCTTCCTTTTACGTGGACCAAATGTCATGTCACGTTCGCCAGGTAGCCTTTTAGAAATGGGCAGCATCATCTGCACAATTCACTTTGTTCCAGGCGTCACTGCCCATGCTTTCTCACGTTTTGACTGTGTTCTTTGACAAACGTTGCACAATTCAATTATTGCCCGAGTGATCTATAAAGGTGTCCAAAGCTTGGTTTATGATATATCTATGAAAAGCTCTTACTGTTAACTACTTGGTTCCAGATTCTTGCTTTTGAATCTGGAACTCGTATCTCGGGGTAGAGAAGAAGTTCGGAGAGTATACGAGAGTTTGTAGATTAGAAAGAAGCTTTATCGATCAAAGAGCCCACGACATGAGTTCCAACACTAATCATCTTCTCACACTCTCTGTGGGCTTATCAGGGAGTAATTCTTGGTTTAGACGACGCCTCCACCGCTCCTTCGCAGCTACAACCATCAACATGATTTGACGTTAGACAAGAAGAACCCTCTCACTTGCGTCGCTCCCCCTCTCTCTCTCTCTCTTTCTCTCTCTCGGCCGCTGGTTCGCAGCTACATCCATCAACATGATTTGACGTGGGACAATAAGAGCCCTCACAACTTGCCCCCCACCCCCTCTCTCTCTCTCTCTCTCTCTCTCTCTCTCCTGTTCCCACCATCCTGAGACCCAATTCCTTCCGCACCTCTCCGACTGTTTCAGTAAAGGTCTGTCGGAGAATCCACTGTAGACCTCTCTTTCCTCAGGTTCGATCATTAGGCTTCCATCAAATCAAATTCTGGAGAGCTGAACTTTTCCGGTTAAAGATGGAGGAAATTTACCAAGTCGAAGTCTACCAGAGAGATGCTACGGGGCTCATCCAAACATCCTCTCCATCTTTAGCTGCGTCCGCTACGACAAGCAAAGTATTAACAGTAGCAGCAGTAGCTGCACCTCCTGCCCTTTTCCATGGAAAAGCACACTGTTGGGCGGATCCTCTTTCCTTCACGACCACCCACCACCATCCCCTGCACCTTGAAACCTCATCCTCCTCATCACCTCAAGATGCATTCCAAAGAAGAGCAGCTGCCTCTTCAAGTGACATAGATACCATCAAGGCTAGCATCATTTCACACCCTCAGTACTCCAGCCTTCTCTCTGCCTACGTCAACTGCCAAAAGGTAAATTAACCCTATCAGCTCCACTGAAACTACACCTGTATCTCACCACGCAACCTGTGCTAGTAATTCTCTCATGTGTTGGCAGATAGGAGCTCCACCAGCTGTGGCAGACCGGCTATCAGCAACCGCTGGAGAGCTCGAGGCAAGGCAGCGAGCGGAGTTGAGCAGCGGCCATCCCTTGACGGATCCTGATCTTGATCGATTCATGGTTATATATAAGATCCTTTATCTATACGCGGGATATATTGATATTTAAGCTTGTTTTCTTCCAATGATCGTTGTTTTGAGTTCTCTACCATCGGAATTATGATAGGAAGCTTACTGCCAAGTGCTTGTGAAGTACAAGGAAGAGCTAACGAGGCCAATGGAGGAGGCCAAGAAGTTCCTCAGAAGGGCCGAATCCCAACTCAACTCGATCACCGACGGTTCCCTTCATCTTCTTTCCTCTGGTAACTTATTCCCCAGAGTAGCAGTACTAGTTTGCTTTCATTACCATCGATATAGTCTGTTTTCTAGATTATATTGTTCTACGGGAGTAGCCATACATACACATCTATAGCCAGCAATAAAATAACATAGGAAACAATGTGTAAGACGGATTCATATGGCCTTGTCACGAGGATACAGTAGTAGTCATCGCATAATCATCTTTGGAAATCAAGCTAGAATTTTTACGACTGTTAGGTGCATATCTTAGGGTTCCTAAGACGATACTGCTTCCTGCCTGGACAATAAGCGTTGCATCATTGCTTTCAACTTTTCTTTGGAATTGGAGTATTGCATGAATGAAAAAGATCCACGAAAGCTTGACCAATTACTCCTTGCGAACACATGTGAAATGATAAACTCTGTTTCATCCATCGGTCAAACTTCTACATGGTTTGATGATAAATAAAAAGACACTGAAGTCATCAAAAATGAAGCTCACAGCATCCGACGCACTTCATGCCAATTTGTTGCCATGTTTTACATCCATCCAACATCGCCAGCTTCTCCTAATAATTCCACTATAATTCCAAGGGTACCTTGTGTGTGAGGTGGCACCACAGCACAGCACACCTATCTGAAGCACATGGACTCCATGTTTATTCTGTTGTACGCATGAGTCATATACATATATATATATATACACACACACACACACACACTTTCTGATGGCCAGAGATGTACGATCACCAAACATTTGTTCGTCTTGCAGACACGTAAAACAAATTCTTTGTAGAGAGAGAAAGAGCGAGTCATATGTTCGCTGGGTCTATTTCTTTGGCAACATCTTGGTGCGCTCAATCCATGCAGGTGAAGCATGTACACTTTGTTAGTCGCCCGTGTACTACTCCACGTACTGGCCGTGGGAGCTGTTGCTTTCGACTCCTCCATGCATGGTCTTTCACCTTGAGAGATGGCGTGTGCCCATTTTGGTTTGCTGAGATTTTGAAGAATTTAGATCCGAGTCAAAATTATTAGAAATAAATATCTGTGAGACCAAAACGATAACTAAGATTCATGTTACCTATAATAAGCATGACTTTTAACCTCCTAATAAACTTACAATTTTAGATCGAATAGATGTCAAATTTGTTTGATAAATTTAACTGAAATATGATCGTTAGATATTTTTCTTATTATTTTATCACTTATCTGATCGTTATGTGCACTATAATTTCTTGCAATCTCATATTTGGTGTCAAAAAATATATATCTTTCACATAAAGAGATGAAAAAAACAAAAAACAAAAACCGTGATGTTTAGGGCTTCCACGGATTCAGGATATGTTTCCCCAACACGATGGGATACATTAGTAGAGCTCACATAAACATCCAGCTTATAAGTCGTGCAGCTTTCCCTTGTGATGCAGATGAGAACAGTGGAGGTTGTTCCTCGGCAGAGGATCAAGAAGCAGGTGGAAGCAAGACTCGACTTCCTAAGATCGACCAGTGCGGCGAGGAAGTAGAGTTAAAGAACTTCCTCCTGAAGAGGTACAGTGGGCACATGAGCAGCCTCAGGCAAGAGCTGTCCAAAAAGAAGAAGAAGAAAGGAAAGCTCCCCAAAGAAGCCATCGAGAAGCTACTCAGCTGGTGGGAGCTGCACTACAAATGGCCATACCCATCAGTACGTCTTACCGACTCGCATCCCTTCCCACAACGGCCATAACTCAGAAGTCTCAAACCCTAATGCCTGTGCCCGAAACATGCGCAGGAATCGGAGAAGAGAGCGTTGGCAGAATCGACAGGACTTGACCAGAAGCAGATCAGTAACTGGTTCATAAACCAGAGAAAGCGACACTGGAAGCCAGCCAAAGACGACCAGTTCATCATGACGGATGGCTACGATCCATCGAATGCTGCTGCTCTTTCTTCATGCGGATGGAGGCTTCATGAGTGACGGCCCATGTCACGCAGGACAATGATGGACCCTGATAGTCTTGGAACTGCTTGATTCGCCGATATGGGTTAATGTTTCTTCGGCCTGCTGATGAAGGTTTAATTGGGGCTGGATTTGATTCAAAATATCATATTGGGCTCTATCATTTGACGAAAGCACATCTATCTGTAATCATCAGACCAGTGTTTGGAAAGGAACCGATAAAAGAAGTGCTTTAAATACGAAGAATACCAAAGAACTATTACAACGACGACCTTTTACTTCCCATGGTGGCAGATCATTGCTTCCCTAGGAATAGTTTGACTGTCCTTATATGTCCCCAGGAGACGGTCAACGACAACCATCAAGGATCGTTGAAGTAAATGTTTGGTGGTGATCTGTTGAATTTTAGGAGATCGACGAGGAGTCTGAAATTTCAGCAGACATCGGCAACGACAACCATCATAAATTGTTGAAGCTTTAGGTTGGTGGTGGTGGCGATGGGTTGACTCGTAGGAGATCCAGACGAAGAAAGAGAGCTGGTATCTGCAGATATGGCAGAATAAAAACGTTTCGGGTTGGTGGTGGTGGTGGCGATGGGTTGAATCGTAGGAGATTCAGACGAAGAAAGAGAGCTGGTTTCTGCAGACATGGTAGAATAAATAAGCTTCAGTGAATGAATCCAAATTGCTAAACGGCAGGAGAAACTCGTCGACTGGCCGAAGCAGTGAGGTCATGCAGCTTCTGTTTCCCTCTTGCTGGCGAGAAATCTACTCATACCGCGTGGTAGGAGTCCGAAGGCTTCTTTTCCTTTGTGTACGTGCACAGGTTTCCTGCAGGCCAACTAGCTTTTGACGATGGTTATATATGCATCGAAAAGCTAATTAAGAATCAGGGCTTGTTATCATACACAGATGAAGCATCATCAAGCTGACAAGTAGAGAGTTTGGTAAGACGGACATGGACAAGTACGTAAGCTCTACGCATTAGAGATGTCATCGGTTGTTTACCTAAACAATAAAGCATCCATGGGAGCAGAAGGAGCTGAAAGGTTTGAGTACAAATAGTGCTCAGTCAATTCTCCACCAAGTTTTCTGAATCAGATCCATGATGTTACAAGTTTAAAGATTGGTAATATAATTCTCACAGGTATGTTTGATGTTTAAGAGTCTCATGGCTGGGTAGCTATTGGAAATAGCACAACAAGTGTGTGTGTGTGTGTGTGTATGTGTGTATGTCAAAGGACATCTGAGTTTGCCATGGAGAAATGTTTGCTTCCATGGCTTGCTGAATCAAAACAAGGACAACATGGGTATTGCTTGGACTAAAACTAAAACCCAATCAAGAGCCTCACCGATCACTACACAACTTCCTCTTTACCAGTCTCTACTTTGTGCTGGATCTTCCGTGAACTGGTGGGATCATGACGCCCATCTCTTTCTTCCACTGAAGCAATACCATGCAGCTTGGAGTCCCTGGGTTCTCGTGGAAGTACCCGCTTGTTCCCACCTTGGATAGAGCTCCCCTCTGGTTCCTCTGTTTGGGCAGTTTGATGTGGCTCGGTGTCGACGATCACTGCATTCTCTGTCTCGGACTTCTTTTTCCATGGAAGTTGATCTTGAAGTGGATGCGAATTGGTTGGATGTCGTAGAGCCATAACATCCATCGTTGTTTGGTTTTTCGGAGTCTCTGTCCGATGAGCAGAGACTGCAGTATGATTCTTCTGGACATCGGTTTGTTTCTTCGACGAATATGTTGATCCCAACTCCAATTCTGTTCGATCATCGGATCCATTTGCTGAATGCGTCTTCGGTTTTGTCTCATTGAAGATGCGATCTGCAGTTTCTAATTCGGTTTGGTCATCCACGCCATCATCAGCTTCACCGGTTGTGTTCGTGGTAACCTTAACGTCAGGCACGGTCGAGTTGTCCTCACGAGCCACACTCGAATGAGTTCCTTTAGATGAATCAAACAGTCCAATTCCAGATTCAGGTTCTCTAACCGGAACAAAATGATCAACAGCGCTAGAAGCATCATCAGCTGTGAAGCTTCTTTCCCGTGCCTCCTGAGTTAGTTCTTCGTGTTCTACGTGTTGACTGTCACTGTGGACTACCTCGCTGGCCGCGTCATCGGCTTTAAAGCTTTTTTCTCGAGCCTCATGAGACCGCTCTTCGTGTTCTTGATCCTCTAACGCACCCGATTTCTTTTCATCTTCGTCTACTCCGTGAGCGGTATGCTCCTTGTGCTCAGCCTCCTCAGCTGGATGCTCATCATGCTTGACATCTCGGTCCAAGTCCTCTTTCGCTCTGGTATCAGGCACGGAATCCGCCTCTACTGTGCGTGGGAGGAGGTCCTTCCTGCCAAAGCTAGGGATCTCAGACCGCGCCTCGTCAGCTCCGAACCTTTCCTCGTAGGCCTTCCTCCGATCACGAGAGTGCTTCATCTGGTAAAGCAACCAGACACAAACAGCAACCAACATGCATATCTGGAGAGCATTCTTCGCCTTGAATCCCCCTTTTGCTCTGTGGTTCCTACTGGATACCTGCCTCAGCATGTTGGCTTTCCTATATAACCAAGCACTCGTCTTCTCCACCGGTCCTAATAGTATTTCTCTTCTCCTATTTAGCAACTCTGTTCCTCTGCAAGACAAAGACACCTAAAACCAGTGTCTGATTTTAATGCACGGTTATTTGGTCTTTTTCCAAGATAACAAACAATAATATTGCCCCAAGTTCACAGCATCCAGAGACGATAAAGCTATGAAGTTGATGGTTTGTGATGAACAAAGCACACGAGTCTTGTTAGCCCAAAAGCTGATGATCATACAGGTTATATGACAGGAGAGGGAAGGGGAAAAAACATGCAAAAATTGTAGAAGATGAAGAGGAAACAATCCACATATATCAAAATCCAAGCTCCACCAAAGACGAACAGATAAAAAAAAGTAAAAGCAGGCACACATAAAGAATAAGAGATTAAAAGAAAGAAAAGGTTACTACCCATGGATCAAATGGAGAAACATGAGAACGGCATACCTAAAAGAGTTCTTGCTGTTTGCTCAGTACTGGCTCATGGAGGAGGGAAAAAGAGAGAGAGAGGGAGAGGGAGAACAGTACACAGGTGATTTTAATGAGGCCTTCCGTGGTCAAAGTCCGGAAGCTGCATCCATGAAAGCAACCACGGTGCAGTAGCAGTCTCCACCTAATACCTTGGTGAGAGTTGTGAGATCAGATGTGTGTGACAGGAAGGGACTTCTGAGCAAAAATTTTCCATTGGTTCTGCATTTATGTATCAGCCAATACTATCAGATGTTCCTTGTTGGACGGCATCACGGTCCATAATTGCTGACTAAAACCGACCACCCCAATTCATCTTCTGCAATTGTTCTCTTAATGATTTTTTTTTTTTTTCTTTTCTCTTGTCAATGAACTCAAATCTCCTTCCACTTTGTACTGTGCCACAGTATTTGTCTTGTATTGATAAAAATATTATAATTGGATCTATTTGGATTGGGAAAAGATAGGGAAAGTAACGGGAAAAAAAGGGAAGAAATTTGAGGATTCTTACTGAAAAATATTTTTTTGTTCAAGAATTTACTCTATATATATATATGATGCTTTTTCTAGAAAATACTTACATTTTAGGTATTTTTAATTAGTGCCTAATTTTATTTTTTTAAAAACGGTACCTCTAATCTAAAAATACCTAAACTATCTTAAAATAATTTCTCACTTGTTGTAATATTTTGACTATCATAATAAAAATACAATAAGATGTATTTAAAAATATATTAAATAATTTAAATAGACTCAACCAAATTAATTATAAGTTTAAAAATATGATATTATAATGGTCTATTACCTTTTTTTTTAGTGCCTCTATAAAACACTATAAATGTTATTGAACAATAACGAGCCAATGAAAATATCAACAGTTGAAACTAATAAAAAATCAAACCAAAAAATACTTTTGAGGGTTATTTTTAAGTTATGATTATTATTTTTTTAAAAAATAAAAGATATATATATATGTATATTAATTATCGGCGAAATTGGTCGCGGTCAACCCACGTGGTAGTTATGGGATTAGGCACCACCAACAGATGCTGCATTTACTATTTATAAAGAAAGGCAAATAACTATACAGTAAACAAAAGTCGCAACGTGCCAATTACATAAACTCAACTGCATGATTTTTTTCGTGTCTACTTTTCTGACGTTGAGTTAATATCACTTATCATAGCTAAGTGGTCAGAAATCCTTTTGTTCGTTCTAATGATATTTTTCATTAGTCACTTTCTTGCTCGTCTCGTGGCATTAATAATATCAACTGCCTTATCTTATTTGATCATTACATGTATTATTCCTTCACAATTGTTCACAATTGACAAAAGAAATTATGTGTTTTTTTGTTAAAAAAGAAAAACTAAAGAATTTTATTGACCAAAGCGAACGATAAAATCTAAATTCAAAAAATAAATTCCTATAAAAGCTAAAAAATTTATTGGTCCCGACCTGATTGACCAGCCAATTGATAACACGATGAATCTTGGGACAGATCTTCAACATAAAAAGGAAAATTGGAAGGCCCCTCATTAATTAGGGCAGAAGAGTTGATACTTGGAGTTGTATGCTGGTAATTTCAATGGGGATTGACATCCGTTCATTGAGTCGTCGAGAAATAGTCTTGACGCAGATTGACATATTATTATTATTATTATTATTATTATTTCATTTTGACTTGTGCTAGATAGATGTTAGGCCTGACTTCATCATCAAGTGATGATAATTGTGTAGCACGATCTAACAAGTTATCACTTGATTGATTAGGAATTAAAGATCGGTGATGTGAGAACTATGAGAAAGATTGTGAGATCCTATACCATTATAAAGATTAATCCTATCTGATTAGTCTTTTAAACTCTGTCCTGCTGTAAGTGCTTGCAAGCTCACTATACTCTTAATGGATCGATTGGTGCTTGTGGGCCTCTGTCTCCCCTTCCACAGCATTCAAATCCGGTAAAACCTATGGAACCAAGCGAAGACAAGGTTGATGCTCCTCCGCCTGTCGAGAAGCGCGTCAAGTTCTTTCCCAAAGCATCTGCTCTGGGCTTCAAGTTTGTTCCCTCTGTTGTTGGGCCTTGTCCTCCATTTTTCACCGTGCCATTGCTTCTGCGTGGATCTCCGGTTGTTCGTTCGATCGGCGCGACGAAACCTGTGAGAAATCTTTTTATGAACAGGCGTTGTGTGATGGTCTGGAAGAATCGATGCTCATGTGGAATGCAACCAATCTTTCACAAGCTATTCGTTGACTTTTTTTTCTTTTTCTTGATTCGGTAGCGTTATCAGATCTCGAAACACGTACAGATTTCTCTAGAGGAAGAGATTACCTTTGCAGATCTTAACATGTCAACACTGTCATTAACCTGGAAGCTGGTGGATCTTGATCAAACACGACAAAGGCAGGCTCTTGAGCTGAAGAATCCATCTCGTTTCGATGGTCAAGGCCTGGACAGAGAGACTGATTTGGTACTTCTCGTTACATTTCATCGTCGACAGCTGTGGCTCATAGAGATATCAAGGTCTCTTCTTTCCCGAGAATAAATACTGATTCCCAGTGTTCTGATCATCGTTCATCATGGTGTCCTGACATTGCTTTCTCTAGTGGTTGTCCGCAGGGACAGGTAAGCATGGTCTGCTCTCCTAGTCTTTGGTCTCAAAGTACTCAAAACCCAGTAATTGGCCTTGACAGTCGAGCAATATATTTTCCATAACCAATGCAGCCTACCGGAGAAGGATGATGAGGTTTTGTTGTTGGGCATTTAAAGCGCTACTCTTTAAGTTGTTATCCACTTTTCACTGCCTGATAGCATTAGGACGAGAGCCATCAATTAGAAAAGCTTGATCTGACTCCAAGTCTTTGGCTGGAATGGGAGGGAGAAAGTTGAATGCTCCACCCTGATGATATCAGTGGCCTAGTACTTCACGGTGGGAGCGAGCTACTTGGAGTCTGGTCCTTGGCAAGGAGCGCTGCGCTGCTCCCTCTTCTTGGAATCTTTGCTTTGCTGGTGCCCGTCTTTCCTACTCTAAGGCCTTTCGCAGAGGCAAACGTAACACAAAGTGAAAGCCTCCCGCGCCGACCTGTCGATATCTGTTCTTGGATTCTGAATCATTTACTGCTACATCTTCTCAATCTCAAACTTGGGAAATGGTCGATTGGTGAGAGCCAACTGTGTGTCAAGAATGACTTGGATATGGACAGTGATGTAACACCAAGGTGTTTCAAATTCGAAGTCTTTTTTGAGTAGAGGACATGTGAATTCACATGGCAACACCAACTCCATCTGATGTACTACGCTTTCTAATGCTCGCTCATCAGTTCTCGCAAGTGTCTCATTTATTGATCCAAAGAGAGTGGATGGCACAATCTTTATTCTCTATTCACTGTAGCCTATGAGGCAATATAGTATACGGATGGGGTTAGGAATCTGTTAACAGGAAATGAGTCGGTGTCTTCTTGTAAGCATCCGGGGAGCAACGTGGGATTTGAGCATCGAATGGGAATGGGAATGGGAATGGGAATGGTTAGAATCGACTAACATAGACGGAGATTGCAAATGCGATGAAGCGAGGAAAGGTTTTGGATGCATCACTGTATCAGTCATGGAATGTTTGTTCTATTTGTCCTCTTCATGCACAGGAATCAGGTCGGCGACAAACATGCAGTGCTTTCCTCCTCTCTCTTGCAGTGGCAGGGGCTAAAGGGTCGATCAAAACGAGAGCTCAAGCTTGAACGAGTCTCTGCTTGAATGATTGAGGGACAATTCACCAAAAGAAAAAGTTGAAGCAGAATGTGACAGCAATCACAGTCTGGAGTCCATATCGCCACACCTCCTCTGGTCCTCGGTAGCTGTTGAATGCGAGCCCATTCCTCTTCTCTGTCCTCTTGAGTCTTTTAACACATCTCAGGACATGGCAAGGGGTGGGAGTGCATCAGCCAGATGCTGTCTCTTCCATTGTGTCCTCTGACTCACATGCCTCGTCTGCCCCAAGATACTGCCGTCTCCTCTTTGTCTAGGTTCCTGCGAATGGGCTTCCGCTTTATAGGGAGGGGCCTACGAACCGAAACAAAGAACATGAGCGAGCGAGTCAGCAAGAATGTCTTCGAGTGCCAAAGGAGGTTAATCTTCCGGGGTTTGAAGGCCCCTCTCTACCATTGTTGTTTAACCATAGTCATCGATAACACTGGATCTTCTTCTCTTCTTTGAAGTATAGCATCAAGTAACGGGGATCGAATGGGTCAAACCAAAAGCACTCGTCACTTCGAACGAAGAAATCCTGCTTCCTGAATCATGACAAATATGCTGTCTCTCCTCTTCGCTTCGAGCTTTATGCGAAGATAGGACGAGGGCGCGGAAAGTTTATTCCTTGTGCCATCATAAAGTAGATTGATGGAAAGAGGTTCACGGGCACTTTCAAACACCGACGAGAGTTGAATACTGGAAGGCCTCATAATTATACTTGTTGAAGGCTTTGTTTTCGGCTTTCCGCAGGCTTTCACCAAACATCAATTACACTTGTCATACGTTTAACTTTTTGATCTCAATCATGTACTGTAAAGGTGCTTTACAAGTATATCTATCTGCATGTAAATAAATATATATATGGATGTTTATTCCTTTTTTTTTCGAGCTATGAATGACTTCTCGTCAAAAAGATTCACACCGTTGCTTTTATTAAAAGTATTTTACGCTTAAAATTTACTTTTTCCACCTAATAAATCAAGCATGGCCGAGTGCGATACGCTGACAAGAGCCCCTCCCGTCGCCTTCGGAGCAAGGCTGATGTGGTGGGCGAGACTGTCCATGAGAACGGCACGGCTTGCTGATTGCGTCGATCTTGTATCGATCCGGCAACCCAGCAGAGAGCCTGGACAGTGAAGACTAGAAGGTGAATGAGGACAGGGACGGAGACTGTGGTCTCCATATATAATGATGCCCTACGAGTAGACACAAACTCACAAGTCAACTCATAAATGCATGCAGTATCTTACGGCTTACGTAGCAAATCTCGCAGATGGTTGTGCTGGTGTCTCTGTTAGTATCAGGACAAGTTGTTACTCATCTTCGTCTCTTCCTTCATAGATAACTTGAGTTCTACAGCACAATAATGTAGGAGAATACCGGGCACTTCATCTTGCTACTAGTTGATAAGATATATTTTAATATTAATTATAATATGTCACAATCGAAGAGCTGATGTGAAAAATAATTAAGCATCTATCCAGTGTAAAAAACGATTATGATCCCGTAGGCGATACCCCTCAGTCATCCTATGCTATCATAGCATCGTAGGGATCCATACAGCTCGATACCATGTCATGAAAGAGACTGTACGAATCAACTTATGCCAATAGAGACTGTAATGAAAGACTGTTCAAATGAATGCATCGTATAAGAATGTACGGATAATTTTTTTTATCGTTTGTCGTCTCATCTCATCGACTCTATATATATACAAATCGATCTCTTCTGTTTGAACGAGGACCAGAGAAATTATATGAATGAATGTTATTAATCCAAACATAGAGAGAATTACATCGAAATTCTCTTGACACTAACCTACGAATGTGGATATCGAAAACATCAAACTCACCTCCGGGACAAATCACAGCATTTTGGAGGCATCTCAAAACTGCCCTCGCCCGTCCCCATTCAAATACTCTCTCTCGTCTCGTCTCCGAAGGACCTTCTAGGATAATCGTGCCTCTTCGGATCAGGATCGAGCCACACTAGTAAATGACATTATCTGGTTGGATTGTGCGTCCTCTCAGTGTAATTGCGATGCGTCATTGTCCGGATTGTTTTCGGCGTCTGTAAGCAGACTGACACTGCTTATAGCATTTACGGTAAGCCGCTGAAGCTGCTTACGTTGCCTGCGCCAAGTACATGCACGTGGGGAGTTTTGCAAGTGCATGCAGAGAGATCGCAGGACCATAATGCATTTTCCACTGTGCTTTCCTTTTTCTCTTCTCCTTTTGGACCACCGTCAACAATCCGTAGCAAGATGATATGATATAAACAATTCGAACGAGAACAAGTCCCTTAATTCCGGGAATGAATACCGACCGGGCTTCAAGGGGTTGGAACGAGGATCAACCCATTAAGAACGCCCTTAGCAATGTTTGCTTCTAGTTTATCCACGTACTATTTGTATCCAAGTTAGTCATAAAAGAAAAAATATATATTATTTAAAAAGACAGAAAATTAAGCCCATCAGGGTACCAAGAACAGGGCAGTCGTCTACCGAGAGGAAGCGGATCCCTAAACTCCCGGCTTTTTGGCCGAGCTCACCATATTAGACTGTACGTAAGATCCTGTTCTCCTTTTAAAGCCATGAAGGCCTGAAGGTTTTCTCTCTCACGCTGCAGAGAAAGTGCAGCAGGGTATCAGTAGACCGACTGCCACGAAGATCGTACGTAGCACGAACGCTTCTGCGGTGACTCTGCGCAGTAGAGAACAAAAAGCTGAGGCAGAAAAGATGAACGAAGAGAGAGTTGTTTCGTCTTGCTTGTTGATTACGTTGCGGAAGAGAGGTGCATGAAGTGACAAGGCAGTGGTGCACAAGACACGGGAAGCACTCACCCCCTCCATCATACGTGTGACATGTGAACGGGCGATTCTTCTGGTTACAGAGCACTGGACTGTGTTTGAAGCATTCGATATGACATCTTCATGCATGTAGCATGGCACGTGGAAGATGGAGATCACACGCAACCGGTATGTTTGCATAATTACAAGTGTTACATTCTTGCATACGATGTCGAAAAATGGTCGGACTTGATAGGATTTCTAAACCTCATACGATCTGTCAGTGGAACTCATCCTTCTAATATAAAGAGCACAGTGTGTCATCGGTTTGTTGAGTTCCGGAAATAGAGTCGTCTCACACTCTCACTCCATTAAAGGCTTCAAAGAACATTGTCCGGCTCTGATCATATACTTAGTTTACCCTTCGTTCCCTACTAATTTCCATTAACAAGCAAAAGAGGACCGGAGCTCTTCTACACAGTTAAAGCACCGGCAGCTGCAGCGGCATGTGAAGATCACAAACAAAAACAAGAGCTGAAGCCAAATTAACCAGTAACCTAAGCCCCACCACTCCAGCAGCTGTACAACAGAGTTCACCTAACACACTGGTAGCACCAGACCAAGAAGACGATGCAGATGCAGATGCAGATGCACTCAAAACTTGCAGGACCAGCAGAAACTTTTCGGACCCGCCCGGGCATTTCAAATACTGAGGAGATCAGGTGGTGGCGGCTTCTCTGCTGCTTGCTGCTGCTCCTTGGTGGCTGCCTCACGGTCTTCTCCCTGTTTACGAGCAGGGTTCGGGAGATCCGTCAGTATCTGGACGACCTCCCTCATCGTCGGGCGTTCCACGCTCTGTTCCTCCACGCACAACATGGCGACGTAGAAGACATGCATGACCTCGTCCAGGGGAACCGTGGGAAGCCGGGGGTCCACAATCTCGAGTACTCCTTCCTTGTTGCATGCCGTCATCCTTCTAACCCATTGCACGATGTCGACGCCCTCCCCGAACTCGCCCACCGGCTTCCTGCCTGTCACCAGCTCCAGCAGCACCACCCCGAAGCTGTACACATCGCTTTTCTCGTCCACCTTCAGCGTGTATGCATATTCTGTGGTACCGAGTAAGAAAGTCAAACAGAGGAGGGGAAAAGAAAGAATGACCGACCAGTAAGTAGTCCAATTACTGAAGCAATGTTGCTTCAGTTCTCAGAAAAGAATAGGGTATTCTACATCCCAAGGTTGATTCATCACCTGAAGCGATTGGAAAGGGCCTTTACTATCATAATGAGGCCAGGCGACCGGGTACTTGCTTGGAATGCATCATCCAATGCGAATAGAATGAGAAAGCAGAGCACGCGAACAAAAAAAAGCATCTGCTGAGCCTACACGAATCTATTTGAGGTTGCCTAAATGAACCTTTTCCGTGCAGGGATTCCTATCGACTCCCATAACGGGATCATCGATGGAATCCCCATGCAGGACTACAGTTTGATGCAGCGTGTCACTTTGAATCGGAGACATTCTAAGAACACAACTCAGAAATAGTTAAGAATATTGGATGCGGTACAGGAGCTCAGAAAGTACCTGGAGCAATGTAGCCATAGGAGCCAGCGATGGCCGACATGCACTCGGAGGTACCGGAGTCCTGCAAGAACTTGGCGAGCCCGAAGTCCGCGACGTGGGCTTCGAAGTTCGAATCAAGCAGGATGTTGTTCGACTTGACATCCCGGTGCAGGATCAGCGGCGAACAGTCATGGTGAAGATAGCAGAGACCCTTCGCCGCCTCCACCGCAATCTTGTACCGGGTGTCCCAGAGCAAATGACCACCCTTCTTCCCGTGAAGGACCTCCCCGAGGCTCCCGTTGGGCATGTACTCGTAGACCAAGAGATTGGTCTCGTGGTTCGAGCAGAAACCCAGTAGCCTGACAATGTGGCGGTGCCGAATCCTTCCCAGAGTCTGTATCTCGGCCGAGAATCCATGGTCATGCGACGTGCCGTGGCTCATCGCCGGGAGCCGCTTCACAGCGACTCGTTCGCCGTTGGGCATGATGCCCTTGTACACGATGCCGGCCCCGCCTTTTCCGATGATGTTCTCCTCCTTCAGGCAGTCCAAGACGTCGTCGCAGGTGAAGTCGAGACGCTGGAATGCAGTGAGCTTCCACGCTCGGGCATCGCTTGCCTTTTTCAGAGATCGCGCTTTGATGATGGCGGCCATGGCGAAGGCAACGGAACAGATGAGGAGGCCGATAACCAACAGCAGCTTTGAGGAGGCCGGGAGCGACCCCCTTGCATGAGTGGAGCCGTCGCCATTGGTCACGGAGCTGCAGGGGTCGAGGTACGGCCCGCAGAGCTCGGGATTGCCGACGAACGAGCTCGCGTTAAAGTAACTGAACTGGCCGGTACCAGGGACGAGGCCGGAGAGATTATTGTACGAGAAATCGACCGCCGTGAGGCTCTGCATCGTGGCGATGGAAGCCGGAATGCTCCCTTCGAGTTGGTTCCTTGATAAGTTCAGGTAGTTCAAGATCCGCATTCCGGCAATCTCCGGTGGGAGCTCACCGGAGAGCTCGTTCCTGCTGAGGTCCACAAAAGTTAGAAGCTTGCACCGGCTGATTTCGGGCCCTATCGGGCCGGAAAACCGGTTGCCGCTGAAATCCAACTTGGAGAGCTGCTGCAGCCTCCCCATCTCGGGCGGTATACGGCCAGAGAACAGATTCTGGTTCAACAGGAGCTTCTGGAGGCCAGTAAGGTTGCCGATGGACGGTGGCAACGTCCCCGAGAGCCGATTGTTTGAGAGGCTAATCTGTCCGAGGTCCGGCGAGATGGCAGCGGCGCCGGTGTCTGGGAACCCGCCAGTGAGGAGATTGTCCTGGAGCTCGAGCTGGGAGAGCTTGGGCAAGCTGAAGAGTCCATCAGGAATCGATCCGTTGAGATAGTTCTCCCCCATCCGGATCCGACTGAGTGATTCGCACCGGCCAAGGGTCTCCGGTATAGGGCCGAAGAGAAAGTTACCGAGGGCGATGAGCGTTTGCAGCTTGTTGCCGAAGCAGAGGTCCGGCGGCAGAGTCCCGGTGAGCTTGTTCGACGAGAGGTCTACGATCTGGAGCCGTCCGCTCTGGCCGAGCAGTCGGGGTATCCCGCCGGTGAAGTTGTTCTCCCAGAGCTGGAGCACCTCCAGCGCCGGCAGGTCGCCGACGAATTCCGGAATCGACCCGTGGAGTTTGTTGCGGAACAGGTTAAGCAGAGTCAGGTTCTGCAAGTCGGCGAAGGAGGAGGGAATCTCGCCGGTGAGAGCGTTGTTGGAAAGATCCATGGACTTGAGGCTGCGAAGGCGGCCGAGCTCCACCGGTAGGCTTCCGGAGAGACCGTTCACCTGGAGGAAGAGCGTGTCGAGGTTCTGGAGGTTGCCGAGCTCCGGCGGGATCTTGCCGGTGAGTCCGCAGTTGGCCATGTCGAGGCGAACGAGCTCCGGGAGGCCACCGATCTCTGGCGGGATGCCACCCTCGAAGTTGTTGAAGTAGCCCAAATAAAGCTGGCGGAGGCGGGTGAGATTGCCGAGCTCCGGCGGAATGGGGCCACCGAGCTCGTTGCCAGAGACAGCGAGGTACTCGAGGAACTCCCAGCGGCCGAACGCCGGCGGGATGACGCCGGAGAAGAAATTGCCGCCGAGATGGAGGTGGCGGAGGTTGGGGAGCTCGGAGACCTCGGCAGGGAGGGGCCCTGTGAGGTTGTTGTTGTAGATGTCGAGAACGAGGAGGTTCTTAAGGCGAACGATGGCGGAGGGGAAGGAGCCATTGAAAAGGTTGTTGGAGAGGTTGAGATGGCGGAGGTTGGAGAGGCGGGAGAGCTCGGCGGGGATGGGACCGGAGAGGGAGTTGGAGGCTGAGGAGAGGTTAAGGAGGTGGCGGAGGCGGACGACGGCCAGGGAAAGAGTGCCGGAAAGGTTGAATCCAGTAAGGTCGAGGGAGACGACGAAGCCCCGCAGGGGGTCGCAGGCGACGCCCGGCCAGGAGCAATGGCCACCATAGGCGGAGTTGTTCCAGGCAGAGAGAGCGTCAGAGGGGTCTGAGACGGCCGCTTTGAGCGCGAGGAGGGCGTCAGCCTCCAGCGAGTCCTCCGCCGCCGCCAATGACCCGATAGCATGGAGGAGGAAGATAAGGAGGAGCTGACGGTGGCGGCGGCAGTAGAGAGACGCCATTACTCTCTCTCTCTCTCTCTCGCCTCTGTTGAACTCTTGGGGGAAGTGGGGAGCGTCGGGTGCAGGTTTTATGGAGGTATAAATAATATCTATTCGGGAATTGATGGGTTTTATCTAATTATTTTAAAGATCTTGTGGGGCCGTGGCATAGAAAAGGACGTGTTCTGCTCTCCGTAGCAGCACAAGGCACGGTGAATTAGTATGGTGGGGAGGGAGGACAGAGGTAAAGAGACGTGTGGCTCTTGCGCTGAGGGAGGCAGTGGTGGTGGAAACCAGAGAGCAGGCGGTTGGTTTTGCATGCAAGAGAGCCGGCATATGGATGAGAGTTCCGGAGGAGGTGGCCGGGCATGAAAGTTACCATCCAAGTCAATGGAACATGTGGTGCAGTGCTGCAGGATTCTGCCGGTTTAAGTGAATCGGCACTCATGATCGATCTTACACTAAATTTGGAGAAGAGCAGAGCTTCATGATCTCAACAGCGTCAATCATTGCCATCGAGTCCGAGATAATCGAAGTGACGGTAATTTTGTTTCTTAGACTTCCACTGGCGACGGTCTGTTTCCAAGACTGGACTCCATCAGCTGTCGCTCTCCGACGTTTGCAACCGCAACTGTTGCATGAGGCTGGCATCTTGAAATATGCCAACGACGAACCTCCACAGACTGCTGTCAGCCTGTTTCGATGAGCCAGAATTTGTGCACAGAGGCGGTGGCCATAGCCAAGGGAATGCCGCAGCAGCCCCACCGTCGTCTTCCACTGGCTGCTCTCCCTCGAACGCACGAGTCGTCGCCCTCAAACCCAAGTCCAAAGCCTCGATTTCCACAAAATCATATGTATACTACTTCTACCACAACATCACAGGGCTCGTGGTCTCCGGCCATCTCGCGGTCCCCCATGTACAGGATTCGACGCTATTCCTCGATACAATAGAACAGTAAAGGCCACCCTTTCTCCCCTTCCCTTTCGCTTGTTGCATATGAACCCAACACATAGCTTTTTCTACTCTTTAGGTGCCCAGAACAAATTATCTCACGGATGATCTCAAAATGACTTGTAACACATAGGGATGGGAACAGGCTAAGATCAAGATAGCTGTATACCCTAATTTTTATTTTCTGGAAGGTTGATGTATCGAATACAAGCAATAATGGTCCCTGGTTTCGAGCCTGTCTTAATTACCCAATGCTAATGCTATATCTGTGTTAATTATGCCCTTAGTTTATCTTATCTGCTTCAGTTTCTCTCCTCTGTTGCCATTAAACCTATTCTTAATTAGTTCCTAATTTTTATGTCAGCGTGGTGATTATTAAAGCTCATCAAGTGCCTGTTGGGGAGCGAGGGAGGGTTGGATTCGGGGAGAGTGTGACAGTCTCGAATGGCGATCTTCTTGTCTCCTGGTTTTTGGATGGTGCGTGGCTTATTCACACCATCCCAGAGTCTCCCTGTTTCCAACGCTTGTCCACGTCCTCCTACTACTTCTTCTTCTTCTTCTTCTTCTTCTTCTTCTTCTTCGTCTACATAAATCAAACACGAACCAATTAATGGCTCAAATCATGGTGTCTCGGAACTGGGTCGATTGCTCGATGCGCTTGTCGTTATGCCGTGATAAATAGCTCTAGGAAACACAAAGTAGAGTCGATTGCAATGCCGGATTCTGTTGATCTTCTAGTTCTGTGGGATGCAGGCCATGGTGGGTCAAATAGCGCATACCAAGGCAGGAGAAGATGGTGACTTTGGCACTGTACCCCATGGTTGGATCTGCATCTTTTTTTGATGCATCTCAATCGGGCTTTTATTGAGTTAGCAGGCTGTTGTAAGATTAAATTATAGGATTAGGAGAGGAGACGAAAAAAGAAAGAAGATGTTTGGAGGAGAACTACGATGTTCTCTGGGTGCCATTGCTGACCACACATTAAATAGCTCCAGAAGAGCCATCAATGCAGCGGCCATTAGTGTTGTGTTCCATGTGAAATGGTAATGACTTGTAAGCCATTTATGGTTTTCTCTTAAACTCCACACACTCATCATTTTCATGCACTTGTCATCCTGAAGAAGATGGATACCGTAACACTTTTTTAAAGCTAGATCGAGTTAACCAACGCTATGAAAGCTTTAGGATGGAAGTGCAATGAGACAAGGGAGGAGGAGTTGGTGAGATCGCTCAGCAGTGCACGCCATCCTCCTCACTAGCTTTCGCTGACTTCAGAAGCTTGGTGAGAACCCGATGAGCTCTGCGACGTAACTGCCTGTCCTCCTCTCTAGCTGAGGTCGCACACGCCCCCATCTTTTAGGTCAGTTCTCCAGACGAAAGAGCTGTGAAGGCAGGCAACAAGCATGTTCGTAATGGCTTTATCTGCATTGCTTCCGGTCTGACCTCTTTCAACAGAGGCATGTTTGATCTGAATCTTGTGATAGTCCTACTCTCCACCCACCTCTATAAACAAGTGTGATGTTAGCATGGGCAAGTTTTAGGATGCCAACAGAGGAACAGACGAGCACACCGAAAAAGCAACAAAAACTATTCTGTAAATGATTCAACAGTCTGTCTCAGCGTGTAGATTGGAAATCTAAGAATCGGATAATGTTTAGTCTGTGGCTCGAGACTTTTTTTCCTGAACTTAAGCTCTCAAAATAATATCTAATAATATAAATAAATAAAATAAAAAATAGTGTTCTTAAAATTTATTTTTTGGGTCGCATAGATCATACATTTATTTTTATATTGGACTTAATTGATAGGAAACCAAAAGATTCGAGGAATTATTCTCTGAAACTATAAGAAAAACTTTGAGTGGCAGCTTCCATTTGCAGTTCAGCATCCATGAATGAACGGATCGGAAGTTGCATCATGGAAAATGGAATAGGCCTTCAACAACCTTAATGGGTTAATTTGAGACAAAGCCCAGCCGAATCTAACTTTTGCAAGCCCACATGAGATCTTGGTCAAAATCCAATAACCAATTGGAAGTTGGGTTGACCCAATAGCTGGCTATACACAAATGATCTCATCCACAGACCCCTCCCCTCTGTAGGAACTCAAGAGTCAAAACAAAAGCATCCATCTCCCTTCCCTACATTAAACCTATTTATTAAGTTAGAATCGGAAGTAATTTCCACGCATAATCCCCACACACAAGTCCATGTCCCTGCAACACTCTTTAATATAGCCTCTGAAGAGAAGAAAGCTTCCGTTTTCCATTCCTCTTGTGAATTCTAGGAGTCGGAGGATACAGCAGATGGTTCTTATCGGAATAGCAGCTGAAGCTAAACTACCCATATAGCTCAGCCTTTTTCCTTCGTAATTACAGGGACAAAGAAAGCTTAAAAGAAGAAGAGTCGCTCTCTTGGAACAGCAACGAGAGATCGTGGAGTGTTTTCTTCTTCACATGGACCGGCTAAGAGCTGAGTCTATGTCCTTCACGAGATCCGTCGTCGTCATCGAGAATCCCTCTTCGATCTGTATCATAAGATACGATAAGCATAATCCTGTCAGGACTGCAACTTGCAGGAATGCAGAAGAAAATGGTACCGACTCGCCTGTGCAGTCACTGTTATATTGAGAGAGGAGGAAGCAAACGGCATGACGTTTGTGTTGATGACAGAGAGGTGGTGCCTCTCGATCTCGGAAAGCACCTTCACGAACAGCCCCTTTCGCTTCTCGCACTGAACCCTCACAAGGATGGAGTTCCCATTCAAACTGGCCGTGATCTTGGGAAAGGCCTCAGAAAAAGGACTTCCCTCGGCGTCTGAGGAGTGGTCACCGGTGGAGATGTGAGTCTTCTTGACGAGGATGGTGGATTCCACAGTCCTCTCCGAAGCCTTCTCTTCTAACGTTTTCACCTTCTCTTCCAGTTGCCTGATGTAGTTGACTGCATCTCCAAGAAGAGTGGCCTTATCGGTCTGCATGCCACACAAAACAAAAGATCCGCTGAACTGCATCAGAGCTTATAGTTCTAAGAAGAAGCAACCAATGTTGCTTTGTTTCCTTTGTGCATTATAGCTTTTTCCAAAGTGTCCTTCCGCATTGCTAGTTTCTAATTCTTCTTCCAATCTGCGTTCATGGGAATCATTTATGCAACGCATAAAATAATGCTCATGAGAAAGAAGAGTTTACATAAGGTCATCAATATAGCCGCCACTGATATTGTCGGTTGCCTAAGAATCACAGTGTGGCAACAAGAACAAGATTCAAGAAGATGAATCAAGCAACATATACAGAGATGGAAAGAATAAGCAGCACCTTTTTTAATCCGGGGATGATCGTGGATAATGCTATAAACTGCTGGTTAAGTCTCTCTCGCCGTTTCCTCTCAGCAATGACATGATCTTGAGCGGAAGAAGGTGGTCTGCTCCCCGTGCTCTTCTTCTCCTGTCTTTGGAACTCGAGAGTGTCTTCGCTCCATGTCGAACCATGAGAGAAGAGGCTTTTGATCTCATTCTGTGGCTCCACAACCCCTTTGCCAGAATTCATATACAGTTGCGGTGGATCATGCAACGAATCCTGATTACCAAACGAGAGAAAGTTGGGGGAGGCTTGTGGTGCCTCAACCGAGACTAGCTCGTTGGTGACAGCGGTGGTCATACGCGTCCCATATGGAATCCCCACGAGAGAGCAGCTGGCGTTGTTGTTGAACTCACTGCTCCCAGACGAATCGAAGGGGAAGCAAGACCCCGAGGGAAGATGATGATGATGGATCTCTTCACCAAGCGACTCCATGATTTGGTTTGCCGTGAACATGTCCAGAGAATTCATCTCGGGATGGTAGATGAAGGAAAGATCGCTGTTTTCCTATACAGGACAGTAACCTCACGCATGACTACTCAGTTGTAATTCGTACATACATATGGATTATAAGATTAATGAGGTCCTGAGAGGATAATACTACTGTCAGTACTCACTTCTTCAGGTGGCGGCCATTGGCCTGATGATTGCTCCATCTCTATGATAAAACAAAGAGATCTGCGACCGAGGACGAGGACAAGCTCAAGCTCAAGCTCAAGCTCAAGCCCAAGCTTAGTAGTTGTATACCTCAAGATGACAATCTGTTCGATGAAAGGATAACGTTTACATGATCTAAATCAAGAAGAAGAATTAAACATGCAATACGTCCGAAATCTAAAGCTCTTGTTGAGGTTAGCCAGAAATAGAGCTAAAAAATTTTGCTATTGCCAGTATCAACAAAAGGTAAACAGAAATCCGCCTTCAAATCTTGCTCGATCCATTCGCTATGTGTGTGAAAAAGGATACCAATCAAAAAAGAAAAGAAGGAAAAGAAAAATGTGAACACAAATAAGATGTTAGAAGAAGAAAAGGAGATGAGAAGTGCTGCTCGTAGGCCCCCAAAACCATCTATTTTCTTACAAGAAAGAATCGTCATCAGACGATGAGAAAACCTAGAAGGTCTAAGCTAGCCTGTGAATAGAGATAGCTCTGTCCTCAAAAGGGGGAGAAGCCTCGCAATAAACCTGTATCAATCTCATTACAGATAACACCGAGACGAAGAACAACCAACCTAGATCAGACACCGCAAGACCATGAAATCAAAGAACACGGGATACGAGAGCAGAAGGGGATGAAGGAAAACCTGTGTCTACACCTTATCGAAAAGCTCCTTGTTTCGACGATCCTAGTTGGTTCCTCCTCCTCCTCCTCATATACTCGAAGAGCCTCCGTGTGAACATCTCGACTCTTTTCCCGGTCACTGTACTCATGAAGGCTTTGCGGTCTTCTTATACCGCCAAGCAAGTCTTCAGTCCACCCCACTATTTAGGTCGGAAGTGTACGCCACCACCCGTAACAACAATTCATCTTGAGATGACACTTGGCTTTCCGCATACAGTGGCAGCCGCTGGATGCACAGAATCGTCCACCGTCCACCATTCGATTCGACGGCCAAAAATACTTAGATATGACCTACTGCTGACTTCAGATGCCCGAGGGAGAAGACCGCTTCCTCTTCGTCATCTGTATGTTTCATACGTCTGCTTTGGATATTGCGATCTCATTGCATTCGTTTGCTAATGCGGATAGTGTCGGGTACCTCCAGATATCAAGGATCTTGGTTGTTAACTTGTTCCTGATAGCGGATCTCATATTGAAATTGCACTACTTATCTTCTGGGCATCAAAAAAAGAGAGAGAGAAGAAATCGGCTGACTTCACGATCATCACACATCAGGTTTTGTATATGCTCTGCTGCTTCTTGTACATGAAGTGATTATTACGTTCGATGTGAACAAACAGTGGTGTCATATTCTCCTCCACTACTTCTAAGCTTGCCTTCCTTCGTTACTGTCACAACGACCGTCGTCACGATGCCTGCCTTGGTTAGTATTCATCACCGAAACGGCAACAGAGTTCACGTCTGCAAAACTCGGTTCAGCTGCCTCTGAAGAAGAGCTTTCTTGCGATTACAGATAAGCTTTACAATTCGGGAAGAGGAATTCTTTTATCGTTTCCAGATTAAAATAGGCGAGGGAGTTGGAACAACAGAGTTAGGGTGTGACGTCTTAAGATCACGTTGGAATTATCATTTGCGTTTGAAAGAATCTGAACTCCACAAAGGGACAGCCAAGCGCTGAGGTTGGTGGATCACATGAACTCGGCTGTGATCTTTGCAATCAACAAGGGGAAAAGGGAAGGCGACTGCTGTGTTGGATCTCTCTCGCTGAGCTCGGTCGGTCCCATGAAAGATGCGTGGACTCTCCTCACCCTCCCCTTCGCCTTCAGAAAAGATAAAAGGAGCTTGTTGTGTTGTGCAGCCGGAAAAGAAAAGTATAATTGGTGAAACACGTGGGAAAAGGGTTGTCCCATGTGCCTACCATTTGACAGCTACTCAGTCAGTCGTCTGGAAACAAGCGCCTACGTTTCAGCTATTTTACCACCACCACCACCACCACCAAACCATGATGATGGCCATCTCGGCCGGTATACTTCGAATCTACCTTAATGCAATTCATACAATTACCTTTTTTAATGGACAAGTCATCGAGGAGGAGGAATACTGCTCAGAATGAGTTTTTATCATTTCTCAAAAGATTAAATTTCTCTTAGCTCATACTGATGAATCAATCGTATGAGAAAGCACGAATGCATCTCGGAATCATCGACGATCGATCATCACCACGCATCGTAACATTCCTCCCGACCTGATCGATTGGGATTCGTTCCCAAAATCGAATCGACAATGGATTGGGGGTCAAAGATTTTTCGTCCAAAGTCTGTAATTCCATTTATTCATCGGATTGGTCCGTAAGAAGCGCAAAGAATAGGAGGAGCATCGAAAAGAGTTCGTTCCGGTGGGCCATTCAACTAACACGTGAAGAATATGAGGTGGGGCCAAATATAGATAGCTAGCTTTCAAGAGATGTCACTTTCGTGTAATCGAAACGAGCAAATCCTCATGGAGAAGGTAGACTTGGTGAAGAACCAATGTTGTACAGACACAGTAGCCTGTTGTTAATTGTCAACCAAGAAGACCAAGTAAATGACATCTTTAGAGAAACAGCTGTTGACTATAGATATGAAGACGAAGACGCCATGTGATAAACTAGCAAAGAAGCCATGTGTTTATGCATCACACGGTAAGGATTCTTCTGATGGGATCCTCCGACGACGACTTGACGCACTCTATGTTCTCTGGTCACGCCTTGTTCGGTAAAAACACACCGTTGTTTGGTGGCAGATATATGGAAAGTCTATCCACCATGATGTTGTCACACTAAGACACATTAATGAAAAGCATACTGCACACTGTTTAAGTTTATTTGATCGCTTCGGTCACCCTATCGAATCAGAGATGGTTAAAAAGATGCACTTAATTTATTTTTCTTATTTCTTGTTAAGAAGATGTATCATTGATATAGCATGATTACATACATCAATGGCAAGAGAAAACACATCAGATATTTGACCACGACTTGAAAATACAAGAATCCCATACACTAGTATAAAAAGGTCCTCAAATACTTCTTCACCATTTGAACTTTTCCAACACACTTATGCTAATGTAGATTCGACATTAAACTTAATAATTTAAATTAACTTAATAATCCGAGAGGTTTCATCGTGAGACATCTTTTACGTGTTTTTGCAGGTTTCCATTTGGACTTTTATTCGCCTAACACTGCCATCAGTCATAGACGAGTGATGTACAAAAAAAAAAAAAAAACCTTGATTGATTCTGAATTAACAATCAAAATCTAAATTAATAATTTTAAAAATATAATAATATTATGAAAAGATTAAATGAATACCAGTTTTAGGTAGACTATCTTGATCCCAATCGACATATAAGGATTCATGTCCTAAAGTGTGGCAATAATTATATGAAAACTTATTTCCAAATATTATCTTATATCTCTCACCTCTGATTGATGAATTTGGAAGTAAAACATTTGACACTAATAGGATATTTGAGCACCACGCAAGGCTCAATAAATTAGAAGAAACACAGCAACTCAGTCGAGACAAATAAACACAAATATAAAATGAGTTTCCCCAGGGAGAAGACCGGCTTTTGTGTAGTGTTTGCCAAAATTTTATGGCGGCGGCGGCTCCTCTAAGACTAGACCAGGTTTGATCATACGTTAAAATAAGATGAGCTAAGCGTACGAGTCATTGATTGTTGAGGCACAAGTTGTCGAGTTATTTATAGAGCTAACTCTAGGCTAACAGATCCTAATTCATCATGTGCCGACCATGAGCTGCAATAACGAAGCATGCAACCGATGGTCCTGTCCTCATGTCATTGGCAATAATTAATTAGCTTGCAAGAGTCTCAAAGTCAACACCATGTGTAATCAATCTTAAAGAATGCAAATAAAACTTGCTACAAATCATGACAAAAGTTCTTAGTACGCATTGGCTTAGCTTCGTGAGTGTTTGATTCAATTAATAATATTAACTACGTGGAGTCGAACACAATGAAACCATATCCGTGAAGGAGAAATAGAATGCTGGAACTCAATCGAATGCATCCTATCGGAGCAGCGCAAACCAACTAGCCAAGGCTTAGGTTGTGCGTTGTTTGTCAAAGAAACAAGACCATGTTGACATGGCCATTCCAACATGATGTGCGGTTATACAATCTAGGAGAAGGGTTCAACAAACTAACATGGAAGTGCATAGAACGTGAAGGATCTATGATATTGATGCCAGGTGGTGGCAAACCTTCCCCGAGGCTTCAGAGTTGTCCATCCGTGCAATGTTGCTAGATTTCATTCACCAGCTAGGATGCATGTGATCACAAACATAAACAAATGGCAATAGTACACTGGGAAAAATTTAAGAGAGGGGGGCATCCATGATAGCTGCCGAATATGTTTACAACACAAATGTCGTCCCATTGGATACTCATCATGATTGAATTGTTATTGAGATATACTGCAACTTGGCTTAGCAATATATCTTGTTATTGAGATATATTTGCAAGTTGTTATTGAGATATATGATTGAAATGTCATTCCATTAGACGCTCTTCATGATTGAATTGTTATTGAGATATATATTGCAAGTTGCCTTGGCAAAGCTAGAGCTAGAAATTATGGCGTGTCAGCATAAGACAAGTGATGAAGTTTTGTAAAGTCAGTGGATGGCCAAATTGGAAGTTTATAAAGCTGCTGTGGCCACCGAACATGCAAAAGGACACCAATAATAGGCTAATGCCCTTAACTAAACTGACTAATTATTAGACTAGGAAGATACAGTACAAGTTAATTTATCTAAATTTTGATCTAAGTTCAAGAAGAGGATGAAGCAGAAAGTTTCACAAACAAATGCCACTGCAAGCATGTCAAACATATCGGAAATGGATTCAGTGTCAGTCTCAGTATTGATGACCTAATTTATGTCTAACAGTATGGCTCTTCGGGCAGGTGCTCATATAGTTTACCAATACATTCAACCCAAGTAGAATTGTCAATGAACAAAACAGAAGCAGTGAAGATATTACCTGTCCTTTCTCCATCGAATAATTTTCTGAGTATGGACATTGTCTTCAAGATCTTCTATCTATGATTATAGATTGTAATCGCTGCATCGTAGGGCCAAAGGAAGAATTTAAGTAAAAAAGGTTCGATGTATCATCGCTCTGTAGAATTAGTTTCAGGGGAACTTTCTTTTTGCTGCAATGCAACCTTTGCAGCCAGGTCTTCATGATCATAAGAAGGCATCTGGTAGCCTCTCGAACTGCATAGCACGTCAATCACCAATGTGAGATTATGAACAGAAGCAATGAGATTAGAAGACCCACAGATCTGCACTTGTCTGATCTGACTTTAACCGCCCACAATTTACAGATCTTGTTCCTCGACTTGGACACTTTAGATGAGCACATGACCAATGTATGATCTCTGGCAGAATCGGCTATTCAGTTTCCAGAAATGACGGCTTCCCACCCGTCTTCGGGAGCATCACAGCAACGATGAAAACAAATTAAGATAAAAGAGGCAATGCTGCTCCACCCCCTTCAGATATTGCAATATCTTTGTCTTCCAGGATGTCGGATAATTCTACCATCCCATGATTGCAGCTTCAGTTCGCTTCAAAAACTCCACAAACATTATCCTGAAAACCTTTCTAGGCCCCTCAAACAGGAAGGAACCTCCTGTATCAGAACTTGCTGGCTGACTGGGGAAAAAAAAGCAAAAGGAAGTACAAACCTCAGACCACCATCTAAAATGTTTTAAGTTACATACCCATTTCCTCTGATGTACTTGCTTTACACTTGGGAGTAAGGAGAAGAGGAAGGGTGTGTCGGGGTAGTGATGAATACTTGAGCTATAACACAGGGCTAACTCACCCATCTGCTTCATGAGAGCACAATTGGCATGATCTCCTCAAGGAGCCAT
The DNA here is from genome assembly GCA_004837865.1 of Musa balbisiana. NCBI lineage: Eukaryota > Viridiplantae > Streptophyta > Magnoliopsida > Zingiberales > Musaceae > Musa > Musa balbisiana. The sequence continues at coordinate 11,514,694 of CM017191.1, read as the reverse complement.
AATCAACTACTACCAGTCCACCTCCTTTTCCTAGCTGGTCGCTCTGGCTTTACCTCTGAATCAAGAGCAGCTTCATTATTGGATGACTGCACTTCATTTTCCAATTTTTTGCTCAATGTAGTCTCCTTTACAATTGGCATAGGAAGTTTGAAGCGCTCACTTCGCCTCTTAAGCTTAGCCATAGTGTCTAGGTGGTGGTCTGGCTCATCCACCATCTTATCCACAATTTGGCCTCCATCAACATCCTTGCCATCTAATTCACCAGCATTATTAAATTCAGTTTTGGCTCCTTCATCTGCCTGCACCACATCAACATTATCGCCTTCAATTTTCTTAACCCCTGATGAAGCAGATAATGTGTGTGTGTTGCCAGTGGCATCATAATCCCTCTCTTTGTGGCTGGTCCAGCGTTCCAATTTTGATCGCCCCTTCCTGGAACCCTGGTTCTCTTCATCTGAGGCAGGATCAGCTTCCTCTTGTTTCCTTTGCTGGGGGGCCTCCGGTTCTTCGTAAATTTGGTGGGGATCCTTGGAGAGATCGGTGGAAGAAATGTTGTTACTTTCTTGCTCATTTAAGCTTCTAATATAGACCTGAGAAAAGTGAACAATTGGCAAGCAAGCGTACCATCAGCAAGGGACTTTGCTAAGGAAGGGAATCTACTTGGCCCAATTAATAACTCAATACGATGAATCTATTTAGTGTTTACAACATTGTTCGATTGGATGTGAATCATATGACTAGCAACCTATGATTGTATCTGAATTTCAAATCATATTTTCCAATAAAAAACTCTAACACACACAAGGGAGGAACAAAGATGTCATAAACTACAAGAAACCTAAAGTGTGACAAAATTGACTGTAATGCACTTAAAATCCATATGAAGTATGCAGCTGCATGTGCGGGTCAATTCAAGTACCAATAAATATGCATAACTATTCACAAACGAAAAACAGATTTTACAAAAAATAATAGATATGCCATGACCAAATAACTCCTGAGATGGAAAATGCAGGCCATTAACAGTAAGCAATGGTCATCAGATACAATGTCATCAGACCTTCAATATCGACAACGTAATAGTAGCATCTTCATTTAAATCTGCTTGTTTGATGTGGAAAAAAAAATCTAAAAATTTGCTGTTTCGTGACAATGACCAATTGGGAAAGATTTCAATTGTTCTTTATCTTCTATTGATACAGAGGCTTCATCAGTAAAAGATATAATATATGGCTTCAATATTCTGAAGCATACCTTGTCACTTTGAGTGGTTTGGTGGTCTTCATGCTTTCTCTTCCCAAGCCCCTGGCTGTGCTGCTCATGAGCTTCTGAATCTTTGGATTTCCTTGTATTTTCCTTGTGTCTTTCCCTGTACATCTGCTTGCCATCAGCACTAGGAGGGCAGTCCTTGTACGTGTTCAGCCTTTCATGCCTAGAGTTTCTTCTGTCAGTATTTGAATGTTTTTCACGCACAGGTAAATGTCTGCGTCCCTTATTTTGTACATCATCTTCCCTACCATGATCCCTCCTTGAATGATCATTATGTTGCCTTCTTTCTTTATCTTGATGAACCCTGCTATCATGGACTATAGTCTTTGATTCATCCCTATTCCTAGCACTACCACCCGATGCTTTATCTTCCATAGCCCGCCCACTCCTTACAGATCCCCGCCCTTCTTCTCTTTCCCGGTGCATCGGTGCACTTTCATGAGGTTTAAGTCGCTGCCTATCCTCTCTCTCCCTATAGCGCCAGTTATCATCTTTATGATTGGAAGATAAGTGGTCATCAGCCTTATCTCTCATTCTAGTGTCAACCTCTCTCCTCCTATGATCTATGCCATCATCCCTTGCTCTTTTCTTTCTCCCAGAATTTTCTTCATCCCTATAACCATGCAGAGTACTTAATTTGTCAACTTTGCCTCTTAGATATTCTTCATCCCTTTTCTTTTTAATGAGAGGTTCGTCTATGCTTTCATGACGACTCACAAGATCATCTCTTGACCTCTGCCATAAGATGTCATCTCTATTATGCCCTCTCCATTCTCTATCTTCTACACGCTTTTTTGAATGATCTTCTTTCTGGTTTCTGTCAGTCACCCTTAACTTACTCCTGTGCTTTGACACCATTTCATCACTATTCTCCCACCTCTTGTCTTCATCTTTGACTCTTCTACTGTGTACATTGTCCTCTCTTCTTTGCCAAGAACTAATAGAAGATTCTGATTCCTTTTTCCTCTCATAGCTTCTACTTCGAAGCGGGTGCTTATAAGAATCAGATGTATCATCCTTTCCTTTGGAAACAATGTAATCTTTCTTCGTCACTTGTCTAGCATCCAGACCATAGTCATCTTTTGGTCGCAAATAACATTCTTCTTTGTGGGGTCTTTTTAAGTGATCCACCTGACTTGAATGTTCTTCTTGTATGACTTTATCACCATTTTCAGTCTGCTTTGGATAATCCTTACTGCTCCCAGATTTCTGTCTACTGTTATCACTATTTGAGGTTTGCAACTCATCCTCATGACCACTATCATGCCCTGCAGGTTGCTCAACCAGTGATGAAAGCTTTTGCTTCTTGCCAGTTTGAACTAATTTATCATTGCCGCTGGTCTCATTAGGAATATGTACGTCTGACACCATGTCCTCCCCTTCATTTTCAATGCTAACTGGTGTAAGCTTTTCATCATGCCCACAGCATTGTTCATCAACACTCAGCTCTTTTACAGTATCATCAGCAACGGAAGATGATTTTCCAGAACTCCGATCAACTCCAGCGCTATCATCCTGTGTCTCCTCCTCATCACCAAGCCTGTTTGAGTGGACACTTGGACTAGGGATGCCATCAATAGATTGTTCACGAGCATCGGAGGATCGTCTATGTGAAGATCCCTGGGGCAACCTGAGGTATCAATTCAGCAATCCCACATTAGTATGTATCCAGAAACACAGTATCTGAAGCAAATCAACGCATACACATCAGATAAATCTAGAAAAAACACATTCAAAAATACAAATAATTATTTGTAACATCAAATTACAATTTTTTTCAAGTCCATTGTGCTAAATAATTTGAGAATAGGATGAAAAAGCATATGACTTGTTTTTTACCAACTCACTGTTCAATGATCCACTAAGCCTGACGATTGGTCAAAAGGCATGACTCTAAGAATTTGCCAGTATTCCTACACATAGCTCCTTTGCTTCCAATTAGTTTCTTTCTCCATTTTACCTGATGTGGCTTTATAAACTTACTGCTAATGACATGCACAGATGCATAAGACTGATAATCTGATATGACAAGTGACTTCTAATACTCATGCAACTATGTGCAAGAAAATGTAATCCACACATGTATTGCTGCAATTACAGACAGGAGAAAGCAGAACCCACACAAGGTTTACCATCAATCCACAAGGAATTGAAATACATGTGCTACTGAGTTCGAACTAACTATCATCACTTTTACTATATAGAACAACTAAATTAGTCAGTTTGACATATCCGTTGGTAGAATCCATAATATATGTGAGTCATATCAACTTCCTTGCGTCTCTCATGGTATACCCTCTTCCTGCTGAGCCCCCCATCTCCTTCAACCAAATTTACAAGATAGGACTTGTGCCAACAGTTCATCATGATACCAAAGACCCATCAATGGGTCAATCTCATAGGATTTCAGAGAAACACCTCAATTTCTTCTTAAAGCAAATATCATTCACCAACTTCTCAGAATCTCAGATTCTCTGAATGAATAGAGCTTTGAGGAAGATCCAAATGTGTGTTTCTATAATTGAATAATTCTATCTAATTTATTCAGTTTAAATTGTTATTACATACTACAATAGAAAAAGAAATCTGTTTCTTCTCCATCAATCAAAAGCCTTTATATTCTTATTTGGACCTGACAAAGGTAACTGGACAATGTTGCTCAAATTTGTGGTCCATGTCATCAAACATCAAGATTTCCTGCTTGTGTATCCAGAGTGGTAGATGCAGTAGAGTAGTCAAATGCTGAATGCACATGCTGCAAACTATGCAATAGATGGCACGGGCATGTCTCAGGCTTTGACTATTTTCATAAGCAGAGAAAATGAATTTAAGGAATGGAATTCACATCAAATGCACATAACTGCTGGTCCTCTTCCTTGGCTACCAAAACCAATTATGTCAAACCCTTCTTATGACAACCCAAGTATATTGGAAACAGCAATTCTAACTGACAAGGAAAACAACCCCTTAGGGTCCGGCCCTGAGCATGCCGAATTTTATCATGCCAAACCAAAACTATTGCAAAAACACAATATACGTATATGAACTGCAGAGGAAAATTCCACATGCATTTCTCTTTTCTTTCCTGAGGGCAAGCATCGTGTCATGGTAACTTTGCTGTACTGTTTTGTTTTTGTTTTTCTCCCTGCTGTTTTTCTGGATATTGCTAATTAGCAATAAAAAATGTCATGTAGTTGAAGTTTACAAAACAAATTGAAAGGAACATAAAGTCTTTTGAAGTACAATTTACCTGCCGCTTTGGTGTACCCCCAGTGCTTTAGCAGGAGATACAGGACTCCTTGTTCTTGAATCTTGATGGTATTCAGCTGAAGATTCTGAAGGGAAAAGCAACACTTCATCTTTTTCCTTAGCAGAAGGGGCTCTTCTAGTCATTTCCTTATTCCTATTGCTGGAAGCATGTGAAAAGTTCCTCATATTTCCTGATACAGTATTTCTATCATCATTTTCAACTTCATGAAAACATTTATCATCATCTCTTTCAACACTCTTGTGTTTCTCTGGGGCACAGTTGCACATTTTTGGATCATCAAATGAATCCTGCAACACAATCTGTTCGACAAGAATTTTATTTGTTGATATCATTAATAAGTATTACAATACACATCACATATAAGACAAGTGTATTAGATATACACAAACATGTGGAAGTAGATATCGTTACTTTGGTAACCATCACAAGTCGTACATATAATAAATGAGAATATGGTAGTTGATATACACACGAACATCTGGAAGTAGATATCACAAAGTTACCTCAATAACTGCATCTGCATCACGGATGCGAGGAGGCCTGGTATCTATAGAGGGCAGGCGCTCACCATAACCACCTTCAACCTGTATTGCTCTCCCAGTTGGCTAACAAGCAAAGAAAAAAGACAAAACCTTAAAGTTCCATCCAGTAAACCGTTCTATAAAAAACCAATTGAAGACCCAAAAAAACATCAGCTCCATGCTATATAGTAGTTCAGAGAATCAATAGATCATACCAATGGTGCCCGCATAACTGACGATCCTCTTCTTTGGTTACTAAAATCTACTTCCCCATCATCTGCTTTTTTATGCCCATTATTAGCAGAAATATTGTGATGGCCTGCTGCAGTTGCCAATTCGGGAGGTAAATCTGGATCATACTCCTGAAAGAAGATTTATAAGTTATTGACAACTAAAGCTAAAACATGATTCCAGCAGATATAAATACGTAACCTGCTCTGATCGGCCACTCTCATAGACATGAATCTTGCTTTGCATGGTTGACTCTAAACGAAGTTGGTCCTGAGAATTCAAAACTTCAATCACAAATTAAGAACAACACATCAATGCCTTAAATAATTCACAATGAACAAGAAGACTTTCACTTGCCAGCTGCTTGCAATAATCCTTCCACTTGTCTTCATCAAAACCAAAATTAAAAAAATCTGATATATCAACTCCAGGATGTCTCCATGGTTTTTCCTCAAAACTCTCAATGTCAACATCAAAAACTGACCTGAGGATTGAAAATTGATTTGGATAGATAGGATGGTTAAGTGAAAAAGTCTTTCAATTTTTTGGCCTCTCATCTACAGGCAAATGAGTTCATTCAGAATTGTAAGGGTTAGGTATGTTCACATGCACACAACTTTGGTTTGACAGGATTGAGCCACAAAAAAAGAATAAAAATTCAGCAGGAGCATGCTATCCTGCTTAATTAGCATAATTAGTTGAAAAGCAAGATGATTTGAACTATAAATGGACAACTAATAAGTTACTGCTTTATATGGCAAGCACATATCACATGTCAAACACAAATGGAATCCATGACTTTAAAACATAAACTAGAATGACCAAGAAGCAAGTTCTGCAACATCCCCTGATAGCTCATCAAGTCCTCAATCACGAACTAAGTTTTGATGATGGCGCAAAATCCTAATCATGGTTATCACCCAACAAACTTTCCCTGTGGACCAAGAAATTACATAGTCTATATATTTTCAACCAGAAGTGTGTTTCTTCCCATGCATTTTCATCCTTCTTCTTCCATCTCTAATTATTTCTTCAGCGCACTTGTTCTCAATTTACCACTTCACACATAACATGATAGGATCTATGATGTATTTCATTACCAGCAACTCCCCTTGAACATCTGAAGAAAGTGAAAATTTTACAAAATGCCAATTTTAACGATTTGTTTTTCGTTAAGTGATTCTAATGATCGGTGGTTGGTGCCAAGATGAGCATTAATTGAACTCATGCATCAAATTAGAAATATAATTGATGAGGATAGGTTGTCCTACATTGAAGGCAGACATCCAGTCAGTGTTAGATGTAATTTAATTGTATTTTATATGCATACCTGCAGTAGTATTTCTAAATAAAAATCAAAATGATTCTCTTGCAATTTCAGTTATAAGTTAACAGAATCCTGCCGGTGAGATGAACTTAAAGTTTTCTACTTCCTCTAAGTCTCTTGCAACTTTAGTCACAAGCTAACAAAAAAGAAAAGATTCCCCTGTCTTAAACTTAAAGTTTTCTACTTCCTCAACTTCTAGGAAAAGTCTATTTTCTCACATAATCTCACAAGTTCAAACAGACAATGGACAATCACATGGAGACCATCCATTAAAAGGCATATATATGAAAAGGTATTACATACTTGTTCACAATATGTTGCTAGCCTATCTAGATTCCAGAATAGTTAGGTTTTACCAAGGATCGACATACAACAAGTTGCATCTGGTTACACAGCAAAGATAACGACAACGACAAAGTGGTTCAAAGTTTTGAAACTAAGATCCTAGAAGAAACAAAAATGAGTGTGCAAATGACAAGCTTACTTGTGAGCAGGAAGGGTAAAATCCAGTCCACTGCCAAAAGCACGGGATGAACTATTGGCCCAAGCTGGGAAACCAAAGCCAGTATAGCCTTTGGGCCCATTTGCAATCCCCCTGCCACCAGCAGGTCTCCAATCACCTCTTCCTCCACCAGAAACGGGACCTGAGATAAGAGGAGGACGAGCAGCACCCTGAGGACAAGCTGTCCCAGCAGCAGGGCCCCCAGGTAGAGGTGCTGCACCAGGTCTTATATACTGCATAAGAAACAAACCAAAATTAGCTAATGAGTTGTGATGCCATAAAGACAACCTACCAATTAAAGATATGACAACAGACAATGACATTGGCATCAAAGTTTGGAGTAATTGGACAATAACTGAGTGAAAATACACAACACTAACAGTGGTTTCCATGACAACAAAAGTGAAAACACACATGAACATGATATTTTTGCAGCTACTATCTGACTCGTTATAAATTTATCCATCTAAAATAACCGGCAGGCCTGTCATCCATGATCATTCGATCCTATCAAGTTCAAAGTGTCTGCCAGTGTCAGTAGAAATTTTTTTGCATTATTCCAAATCATGTTTACGAAGCACAAAGACAAAATATATGGCTCATGATACCAACTCAGGATATGAGAATTGACAGAATTTTCACATCGGTCAACTGAACTACGATGGGAAACCTTCCAATATTCATTGTTTTCTAGATATCAATCCAGAAACCACCTGAACCATATATTAATACATCAAAGCATGTTATGCTAGATGATGCTGGATCATAGAGTAATAATGGTACAGTTACAATGGCCCAAATTTCTTAACAACAATATATTTTGACTCCTGATACACAAATTCTCTTTGTTCAGCAGGGAAACACCTGAATGAACAAATTACAAGAGTTAAGGAATATATCATTCATTTCTCAAAAGAAAGCTCAGGAGTTGCTACATTAGTTAGAAAATTTTACAAGACATTAGGCTTAAATATATAGCCTTAATTATCATATCTTATAGCAAAAATAAAGGTTATTTCTCAAGTATTCTATACTTTATAATCCAACTGATAGTAATTGCTATACATTTTCAGATATTTTACTTCAATTTGATAAAATGACTCCAGTAGGAGGTTCATATCCTATTGTTGCCAAAAAGATAGCCCGTTATATCCAACCAAGAAAAATCTGGGCAAATGCAAGATGATAACAAAATAAGAAGGTGTTAACAATAACTGAGGTGCCCTGAACTTGCATTGTACGTTGCTCCTTCTTTGGCAACCTATTGGTAATGTTTACCCTCTCATTCCATGAATGACCAATAAGTAGCATGCAGCACAAACGACATCACATAATTGTGAAAATGACTTTAGTTTTACACCCACGATCATTTATTAACAAATAAGAAACTAGTAAACAATTTAAGAATACGTAACAATGCCAAAGCTAAAATACACAAACCTACAGTTTCCACCTCACAGCAAGGATGAATGATAAGAATTAACCTTGTACATTGAATGATGCTGTGGATGAGACCCATGAGTGTTGTACCCAATCCTTGCCTCCAATGCACTTCCGGTAGCACTAGCAATTTTCGCCACATCCACCGTCTCCTTTCTCTCCCCATCGCCAGTAGACTGCATAGCCTCCTCCCCCCAGTTTTGCTCATCCGTAGCCGGGAGGTGGCGATGCTGATCCTCATCAGTAACAATGACCAAATCTTCTTCCCTGTCATCATCATCAATCCCAATTCTATCATTCCTGTCCACACCAAGCGGTCCATGATCGCTATCATTCAGCACGATCTGGAGATCATCTTCACTATCGCTGTCCCAATCCTCACTTTGTGATGGCTTCCTCTCTTCAATGTTCATGCCGACCAGAGGCCCGGAAAGGGCTGGTTCAGCTGAGAGGCCGGGAATGACCGGAGCTTCGTCCGGATCGCCTAAATTTTCAACCACTCCACCTCCAAACAATGGATAGCCGTCCCCATTTGGGGCTCGAAGCCTCTCAGGGTCACCAATTTTACCATCCCCATTTGGAATCTCCGAAACCCTAGCTTCTTCTTCGTCATCCTCCAAAACCCTAGGCTCGCACTTATCGGGCACGTATGGTGCAACGACCTCTGTCGGCCTGGAGACCGCGCCGTCGTCCTCGTCGTCCCAATTTTCCGGCGCCTCCACCACGGGAGGCGCGTGACCAAGCATCCAATCGCGCTGGCCGTAGTCTTCGGCGGCGGTGGCGGCGGCCGCGGCGGGAGGAGATAGGGCCTGATGAGGGACCGATGGAAGTTCGGCGGCGGGGGAAGAGCGAGAGGCGCCGAACAATATCTCGTCCCCGTCGCCGCCTTCGATATCGTCGTCGGCAGCAGGAACGACGGGATCAGGGCGAGGCCCGGGGGAGGGGGCAGGAGAGGAGGCGGCGATGGGGCGGAATACGTCAGTGTAGAGCTCCCCGAACTCGTCGTCGTCCTCCATGTCGAAGGTTCTTCTCGGGCGACGGACTCCGTCGAGGGAGCAGCGTTTAGAAGAGGTGGGGTGTGGTTCGGTCCCGAGCGACGTTCCGGACCCACTGCAAAGAGCCCGGAAAAGATTCCCGGCTCAGTTCCTGATACAGAGCACTGTGGCCACCCGACAGTCACGTACCCGTGGGTCACCTGCCCTGTGATTGGACAATATTAGAGGAAGAACGTGGGCTCCACGTTAAACGGACAGGCAGCTACTGTTGGCACCTCCATCAAATAAATGCATCTTTCTTTATTATAAAAAATACGACTCCCTGCGAATATTCACCCAAATATGATAAAATATAGTCTCATGTCATGCTTCCATTTTATTATTCTTATATATATATATATATATATATATATATATATATATATATATATATCGAATTCAAAGATAAAAGGCAAGCAGCGTTCATCCACAAAGAAGCCTCATAAGATATCGACGGTTTATGTGATTGCAGTTAGTTTTACAGTTGGTTCAAGTTAAAGATATATAAATAATTCTTTAAAGGGGATTATTATTATTTTCATCCAAGTTCAAATGATAGTTAGTGATAGTGTCTGAATCAGATCAATTCGATAAAATCAGAATCGTTGTTTACTGTGAAACAAATTAACCATGATATATTAAGTTCTTTAACTTTGTGCTCCTTGCTACGGTCAGTAAAATCTTTATCAGATCATCACATGATTCTTTGATCAAAACTCGATTTCACCGTTTATTTTTTTCAAAAAAAAATTATAATTTTAATTATTTTTGTTAATCTTTTATTTCCTGATATTTCCAAAAGATAGATTTGGTGTATCACATCAACTTGTCCTCTAATTGAAATATATAAATTGTGATAGCTTTTATCTTTGTTTTCTCTCGATGTTAATAGTCGATGTTTATATAAAGGGAGTTTTGCCTCATCGGCTTCAAATAATTACATTTCGTGATGACGTTTTGGGTCCACTTGTTAAAGATGATCTCACTCTGCGTGTAATAATAATGATTGGATAAATTATGCAATATATATTACACATATGAAACTATTCAACATCGTCTCTGCCCTTTGCTTTTTCTTTTTCTTTGATATCTTTTACACAACACTAACTAAGTTCGTTCAATCGAGTTTGCCCAGTCTGATCACTGACAGGTTACAAATATTCGTTTTTTAATTTTTTAGATGTATTTTTAGATCTATCCAGAATTGGACTATAACACATATGAAATTAATAATGTTTTGATCAACATAGACTCCCAATATGGAAGTACACCCTATGGTTGAGATTTAGTTCGAATGTTCACTTAGTGGTTGAGAGATGAGATGCTCACATGCTCACTCTATGGAATTACCATAAAAGCATTAAGAAGGGGGAGGATGAATTTATATTTTCAAAAAATTAAATCGATTTAAATTAACGATCTTCTTTCAACGGATGAAGATCAATTATCATTGTTATAACTCTTTCTCCCTCTTACATGCTCAAGAGAGAACTTTCATATCTTTCTTTTACAATTGGATCTCACTCCTCCCTTAGAATACGTCTAACTCTAGGAGGAAGAGATTCAATAACTCAAGAAAGATTACAACTCTAAAAAATTCTTTCTAATTTTTACTCTTTTTCCTACTATCCCAAGCAAAAATAAGTGGGTTATTTATAGACTCTAAATGACTTAAAAAATAGAGTCAAAAATTTAAATATTTGATTTTTGGGTACCAACGGTACCACTACTTACCACTCTATGCACTCACGGTATCATCGCCCATTTTGGGTAGTACCATCGCTTGACATAGTCTGGGAGACTTTGTTTGGACGGTACTACCGCCTGACACTAACGACACTATAGAAAACATATACTTCGACGTTCCAACTCTAAGCAATTCCACTACTTGGTCTAGCGGTGCCACCACCTTACCTAATTATAAGTCACTAAATGGGCCTTCAAACAGGCCTAAATTAGCCTTGATTTAGGCCGATGGGCCTCTAATTGAGTTAGTCTAGTTACACCCAAAATTGACTCAATTACAACCTAAACTACTTCAATCATGACACAATCGATTCCAAACATGAATCCTATGTTATCCGACATGTTATTGGTTCATCTTGATGCTTCATTTGAACATTGAACGTATCGTTCACTCTTTCGGTGTATTGCTTGATCTATCGACATATTGATCTTTCACAACATTTGATCTTCTTGATGTAATATTCGATCATTCTGGCCCAATGCCCGAACTTAGGCACGAAGTCTATTCTCTGATACATCAACCAATCCTCTGGCTTGACATTCAATCTCTGACATAATCCATTTTGGCCTAACGTCTGATTCTTTCTATTTCAATCGATTCATCTTTCCATGATCAAAGTTAGTCCTGTGTCACTCAAATACTGATTAGATCATAACTTTATCAATTAATTTCATCATCAAAATTCGAGATTCAACACTCTCGTCTCTAGTTAGTTCCGAAATAAAAACTAAAATTTTTTAAATAAATAATAATTAGTCTCGATTATTGTGATCAAATAGATATTTTATATTAGACCTTATTTATGGAATATTCTTTTAAATATATGAAATATTTTTCTAGCATTATATATTAGGTTTATATCTTAGGGGGCCAATTCTTCACCAAGGCTCAGTTTTTACTTACTAATTTTGTTATCATGTGTTTGAGCCTAGTGATTCCATTTTTCCTTTTTGTTTCTATCTTATGTTTTTATTAGCATATTGCAAGATTTTTAACATGTTAAGGAGGAAAGGCATAAGTTTTATTTTGTATTTTTTTCCTTTTAGCATAAGTACACCCTACATGTTGATGAGACCAATAAAGACATTTAAGTATATTTTTCACATAATCTTGATATGGTACCAAAAATAGCATTTGTGTATTAAAGTAATTAATTATTCCATACGTGATTATCATATGTTATCTAGAATAAAAGGAGAAGATGGATGTCACCCTTCACCCGTTTGCCCATATGCCTAAGAGTCTAAAGTAGACAATTATGGATTGTCTCTCTCTTATTACCCGCATGGATAAGAGGTCAAGGGAAAGGTTATTTGAGGCAGTTAGAGATTGTCTCCCTATAAAATATTTTACCCCTTTATGACTAGTTAAAAAAAATCTCATTTTCAAAAATGCCCATCTCAGGAGTTCAACGTTTTTACTTCAGAGGCATCTCAAACAACCTTACGCATATGGGTTCAAACCACATTGAGCCGATTAGGACGTTAACAACTTCTTCTCTCAATATTTTTAGCACTAGAAGGAGAGTTCGATATTACAAAATTGTCCATCTACCAACCCTTTTAATGAATGCTCAAGCAAGAAGGCTTTATTCCCAACCCATAGTATTTTCACCAAGGAGGCAACAGTGACCCTTTTCACACATAGGTGCATTCACTACGATGCAAACACTGATGTGATATTAACATATATTCAACGACCTAAGTCTCTTACCCCTCGGGATGACCCCGAGCCAGTAGCTTGTCCCCATCGAGAGTTCTAAATCTCACTCAGCAAGTGCAAATACTAATGGGTATGATATAAGTTGTTACTCCGCTTGTCTCAGTTAGCCCAATAAATAATGCCACCAGCTCAACTACCACTGGTACCGACACTCATCAAGGCTCTCTCATCTAACATGGTGCCGACATCTTATGAGCGCTTGAGACCCATCGAACTACCAAACGAGGGTGCACTTCAATCCATAACTATGGAATTTAACAGACAATACTATAACTTTACCTTACTTGAATTCAAGACCTAGTCGATGTATTCGATGGAGGATTCCCTATGGATCCAACTATGGTAGATGGACTAACATTTGGAGATGCGATGAGAGTTTGAACAATCAAAAGGGGAAGCGCTGGTCGACCACACCTTAAGTTAGTTTCCATTCACCCATAAAATCTAAGAGTTATTAATTCCAGTGAACTTCTTGTTGGAAAATCTAGGGTGACATCATATGTGTAGTAGAAGAACAGAAAACAAATATTCCAAAATTTTTCGCTGAAAAAGGTTTCATCATCATGCGAAGATTGGAACGCAAAAACCCGCAAAACCGAAAACTACGCATATAAGAAAGAAGTATTACCTAGGAAGATCATATATCCCTAAAAACCTATAGATCTATGGGAAAGAATGAAGAAGGTCAATTGTCCTCTTCTCTAGCGGTGATCCATATGATAGGGGCTATGAAGATGCTCCTCAAATCACTATTCAAATATCTTTGTTGCACGCACCATACAATTAAGAAGGGGTCGATCATTTTTGCTATCCACAAGCCCCATATAAGAGCTACTGGCTGAGAAAGAGAAGGGGAGAGGAGAATAAAATATGATAGCCAAAATGGGTCTAGCCTATGGCCCTTTGGTTTCCTCCTATTTATAGAGGTCTCATGTCAACTTAACCATAATAGATCATACCCTATTGGGTACTAGATCTCTATCCAACTACCCAAACATCTTAGATTAGTGGGTCACTACTTAATAATCTATTATTGGCTCTTATTGGATCTCGTTCATATGATCCAATAATGCAGGGGTTTATTGGATATCCAGTAAGATAAGGGCTCCAATGGATATCTTACATCCGAACATCTACTCGTCAAAATACCTATCATATGTGTATGACCCTCTAAGCCCAATATTGAGTTGGTCATAAGTCATACATGTTAGAACTCCTTCTAACTCAGTGAATTATTATCTATATAATAATTTATAAGACTCATCGATTGCGGACGTACGAGGCCACTACACCGTAGTCCCTAGATGATATATGGGAATCCAGTCTATTGGACCTGTCTGTCCTCAATTACCATATATTTGTAGTTTTTTATCAATATAATATCTCATAAATCATATACTAGGAATGGTGTTGTTATGCTCATATGGTTTCTACTCGAGTCTCACTCTGATCAGATTCTCCTATAGAACTCTTTCTCTCTTAATCCATAGTTTCTACATCGAGAGAGAAAGAGTTATTCAGGAGAATCTAATTAAAGCAAAACTCGAGTAGAAATCGTATAAGTGTAACAACATCATGCTTGGTATACGGTCTTTGGGATATTAGATGTATGAGAGACTATAGGTACACAATAACTGAGGACAAATAGCTCTAAAAGATTTGATTCCCCTGTATCATCTTAGTTGCCACCTCCTATTCTCCTCTCCCCTTCTCATTCTTAGATAGTAGGTATGAAGTTTTGGGTAGCGATTTAAGGAGTGTCGTCGTAACCTTATTGTATGGATCACTACTAGAGAGGAGGATGCTTGACCTCCTTCATCCTCTCCTATAGATCTGTAGAGATTTAGGGATATATGATCTCCCTATATAACACAACTATTTTATACGTGGTTTTCAATTTCGTGGATTTTGCATATCACTCTTCGCACGATGACGAATACATCATTGGAAAATTTAGGGATTTTTATTTTTTGTTCTTCCGCTACGTATGTGATGTCACTCCTAGACTTCCCTACATGATATACCATATCATTCAGGCATATGGTATCCTATCCATGTTTGCCCTTTCTTCAAGAGTTTTTAGGGACATACTCCTAGAAAGCGATATCATATGTCTCATCAATATGTGACATCTCTTGAAATTTTTTATGCCAAACCTTTTGATAATAGTGTCTATATACCTAGATTAGGACAAGTCAAACATCCTTTTGAATTTATCTCTATAGATTCAAATCCCCAAGATATGGGATGCTTCCCCTAAGTCCTTCATAAAAAAATATCTACATAGCCAAGCCTTTACTATGGAAAGCATTTCTACATTATTCCCAATGATCAGAATATCATTCATATACAATACAAAAAAAGTGATAGCACTCTCACTTACCTTCTTATACACAGAAGGCTAATCTTCATTTTTAAATAAGTCATAAGATAAGATCTGATCGTCTTATCAAATTCTTATGTTCTAACTTTAAGAAGCTTGCTTCAGTCCATAGATAGACCTAAGTAATCTGTATACTTTATTTATACTTTCTTTAGACATGAATCTCTCAGGTAGTATCATATGCACCTCCTCCTCGAGGTTGCCATTGAGGAACGTGGTTTTCACATCCATTTGTCAAATCTCATAATTATAGTGTGCTACAATAGCTAATAGAATTCATATAGATTTTAGTATGGCTACGGGTGAGAAGGTTTCATCATAGTCAACACCTTACATTTGACGATACCCCTTAGCTACTAGCCTCACTTTATAGGTCTTTACCTTTCCATCTATTCCGATCTTCTTTTTAAATATTTACTTTCAACCAATGAGTACAATACCCTCGAGTATGTTAACTAGATTCTAAACCTTGTTCGAGTACATGAAATCCATATCAAAATTCATAGTTTCTTACTACTTCCCAAAGTCTATACTCGTAATAGCCTCAAAGTAGCCTCATAGTAGGTTTGAGGATTAATATCCTCTATATCCTCTACTCTAATATATTCCACATATCTCTCAAGAGGATGAAGTACTCTACCGGATTTACATAAAGTTAGAACTTGTATGCTAAGTACCTGAATAGACTCAGGCTATAGAATGATGCTTTAGCTAGGTTCTCCAACCTCATCAACTCTATCATGCTCCCACTATCTCCACCAAGAATATGTTTCTTCTCAAGGAATACTGCCCTCTTGGCTACAAAGACTTTTTGGTTCTCGAGATGTTAGAAATAATACCCACGTTTCGTTGGGGTATCCCACGAACTTATACCGCTTCATCGTAGATTTCAATTTGTCTGGGTTGTGTCTCTTAACGTGAGCAAGGTAGCCTCAAATCTTAACAACCTTAATATCAGACTTTTTCCTTTCCATATCTTATATGGTATATGCACTACTGACTTAGTTGTAACTTTGTTTAGAAGGTAAGCTACGACTCTAAGACGTATCCCTAGTGCTAGTCATATGTGCCCTACAAGTCAATCACGTGAGTGATGACACGTGAGATAGGATATATATTAGTTTTACTTATTATATTTTAGTATTTTATCACTTTATATTACTTGTTACATATATGCATATATTGTGATAGTCATGAATTTATGCAATGAGAATTAGATCGTGATAAGATCATTACAATGAGACTGATTCACCTTTAAACACAGACCCTAAATAATTCTGGTCATAAATTACTCAAAAGAGACATCGAGATAACCGAATATACTGGTGTATTGTATACTCGTCCATATGATGGAGGTAGCTGGTCTCATAGCTACTCGTGTGGGGACACTAGGGCTATGGTGCAGATACTCATTGGAGAATGAGTTCACTAATTGATCTACTTATGGAATGCTGGATGGTTAATGATACCTCATTGTTAGACATCGATTCCATTTTCCTAGTGATCTACCTGGTCCTTAGACTTGAGACACCAAGGATGTCTTGTATGAGTAATCCACTCTTTGATACCAGACTTGTAGGTATATAAGTTTTAGATTTAGCATAACTAGTCATCGAAAGTAGCAACCAGCTTTACGAGGACTATTAAGTGTCGTTAGAGGATTATCCACTCTCGATGTCATGAGAGAAATATCCCATATATTCTTACTCAAACAAATCCCTAGCTATGGTCATTCAGATTGAGAGAGAAAGAGTTCTCTGGTAGAATTTGATTAGAGCGAAACTCGAGTAGAAATCATATGGGTCTGATAGCACCGTGCCCGACATACAGTCTTTGGGATATTAGATGGATAAGAGACTATAGGTACGCAATAACTAAGGATAGATATATCCAAATATTGGATTCTCCTATATCGTTTGGGGACTATGTGTAGTGGCATAGTATGTCCGCAGTCGATGAGTCGAGTGAATTATTATGGAGATAATAATTCATTGAGCTAGAAGGAATTATAATAGGTATGACTCACGGCTAGCTCGATATTGGACCTACAGGGTCACATATATATGGTAGGCGTTGCGACGAGTAGAGGTTCGGATATAAGATATCTGTCAAAGCCCCTATCTTATTTGATATCTAATAAGTTTTTGAATTATTGGATCCTATAGATAAGATTAAATAAAAGCTAATGAGAGATTATTGGATAGAGATTCATTAATTTAATAGGCTTGGGTAGTTGGATAGAGATTCAATACCCAATAAGACAAAATCTATTATGGTTAAGTTGATAAGAGGGCCTCTATAAATAGGAGAGAACCAAACACCCATAGGCTAGAGGCTTTTGGTTGCCATATCCTATTCTCCTCTCCCCTTCTTCTCCTCAGATAGTAAGTGTAGAGTTTTGGGCAGCGATTTGAGGTGCGTCGTCGTAGCCCTACTGTATCGATCACCACTAGAGAGGAGGACACTTGACCTTCTTCATCATCTCTTATAGATCTGTAGGGATTTAGGGAGATATGATCTCCCTAGGTAAAACATAATCTTTCATATATGCAGTTTTCAATTTTGTAGATTTTACGCACCAATCTTCGCACGACGACGAACATATCATTGAAAAATTTGGAGATATTTGTTTTCTATTCTTTTCCTGCACATATGATGTCGCCCCTATATTTTCCTTTACCTAGAATAAGACAAGTAGGTCGATAAAACTCATTATGGATCACATAATGTCTAATAGTGTGCGATTCCTCCTTTCGAATATACCATTGAGTTGAGGTGTACAAGGAGATATTCATTGGGATAGAATCTCACGATCCTTGAGTAACCAGGTGAATTCTGTACTCAAGTATTTACCTCCTTGATATGATCGAAGAGTTTTGATACTTTTTCTAGTTTGGTTTTCTACTTCATTTTTATACTCCCTAAATTTCTCAAAGGCTTTGGACTTATACTTTATCAAGTACATATGTTCGTACATAGAGAAATCATTAGTGAAAATAATAAAATAGGAGTAACCACCCGTGGCCTGGGTTGACATGGGACCACATACATTGCTATGTATGAGTTCTAGTAACTCAATGGCTTTCTCCCCAATTCCACTAAATAGGGAGTTAGTCAGTTTTCCATGAAGGTAAGGTTTGCGCATATGACTCATAGTCGAATGAATTTAATTATCCATCCTTTAGCAACTTTTAAATTCTTGCCTCATAGATATGATATAGCTTACAATGCCATAAGTATGCATTATTCACTTTATCTCATTTCCTCTTGGACACACTTATATTCATGATATGCAAAGTAGTGTCTAGCATAAATAGACTATTATGCAATATTCCCCTAGTGATGATCTAATCATCTAATATTATTAAACAATCATTGTTCTCAAAAACTAATTTATATCCACTAATTGTCAAATATGAAATGAAAATAATATTTTTATATCCACTAGGTAGATGTAAGGTGACCTCGCCAACGGTCATTGTAGCAACTTTTGCTCCATTGCCCATCTTGAGGTTCATCTCGCCAATCTCCTAGGTCTTGTCAGAATCTGCAACGAATTGCAAATGTGATAAGCACTATCAGTATCTAATACATATGTGTTATCATAAGAATCTAACAAATGAAGACTAATCACGAATGTACCTGAAGTTTCTCTATGCTTCTGTTTCGCCTTCTCTACAAGGTACTCTTTGCAGTTCCTCTTCTAGTGCCCGTCTTTACCGTAGTGGAAGCACTGGCCTTTATCCTTTGTTAAGTCCTTTTTGGAAACATTTGCTTTACACAGTTTGCCCTTGCCCTTCTTAAATGACTTCTTTGCCTTCCTTTTCTTTCTGGTCTCATCAACATAGAGAATTAGCATCTCTTTTTGATGGTGCTCTTAGCGTCCTACAACATATTGAGGAGCTCAAAGAGAGTTATCTCAAGCTTGTTCATATTAAAATTCATAATAAACTATGAAAAGAAATCTGGTAGGGATTGAAGCACGAGATCCACACACAGGCTATCCTCTAGGACCATTCCTAGACCCGTGAGTTTCTCTATTCACTCATTTATCTTAAGGACATGGTTTTGAGCCGATGTCCCCTTAGTCATCCTAGCATGAAAGAGACTCTTGGATACATCATATCGTCGAGTCATTCCCTCTTCCTCAAATAATTTGTAGAGATATAAAAGAATGTATTTGACATCCATTTTTCATGTTATCTTTGTAACTTAGGAGTCATGGAGCTCCATATGTAACACTAAGAAAGAATGGAGTCTTCTATGTACTTCACGTAGCGAGTATTCTCATCCTCACTTGCCTCTTTCCTTAGGTGTATGCATCACTGTATCAAGAACATATGCGATCTTCTCTATCATGAGAATGATTCTCAGGTTGTTGAGTCAATCCGTGTAATTTGGACCAATGAGATGATTGACATCAAGTATGCCATGCAAGGGATTTGAAAGCGACATTTTCTAAAAATAAATATGTAGTAAAAATAAATAATATATAGATTTTATAAAAAGTAAACAATCAAGATAAGGACTTTTATATTAATTTACTCATAATATTTTCTTGTGAAACACACCACTCCCTCCGATATGTGAATCGAAGACCCTAGTAGATCTCTACTGGGGACATGCCCAGTAGATGATTCTGATTCGATGATGTGTCATTGAGGGACTCGACCAAGCATACCATATCTTTATGTCACCGGTGACATCTCTATGTCATAGCCAAGATATTGAAACACGATATAGGTGAACCTCGAATGACTTGACCAACTTAACCTACATCAGGAATCGATTCCTCCTTATAATGATGGAAGACCACGTGGGTCAATCTAATTGCCTCATGTTTACTGACTTAATATTATTGAGAGAGGGATTTTGACTCAATCTCCGATGGCATGTCACACACATATATATTTAATATATATCTACATCGCATGCAAATATATATACATATCTAGTATATGTATAAGTAATCATACATCACATGAGCAATCATACTATATGATCATGGACCATAGCGTAATATGATCAAGCTTGAGCCAGTAGGCCCAATCATTTACATCATGATTTATGTGTGCATTGTTGCATCTCCATGTCTTATGATCATCGATCTCATCCTTGTCGGTTCTGTTGGTATCTCGACGCATCTCCATGCGTTGCGATCGTCCGTCTCGGCCTCATGGGTCTTACTATCTCCACTATGCTCTCGCTGCACCTCCTTTTGTAATTATAACATAATCACAAGCATGCAAGCCCGATAATAAACGAGAAAAAGTAGAGGCTCACAGGCCCCAATAATAATAATAATCACAATACACACATACATCACATCACATATTTCTTGATCATCCGTCCACATCACACATCACATGTATACATTATCATGTAGAACTACTAGATAATAATAATAATTAATTAAATCATTTAATTAATCATTCTGTAGCCATTTGGGGTACCCTACCCTAGGGTGCCCCATGCGGCCAGGAAACCCTGGTTGCTAGGGTTACCCCTATAGCCAAGAAACCCTGGCCGCAGGACTGCCTTAGGTGGTTAAGGATCCCTGACCCCCAAGGTTGCCTTTGTAGCTAGGAAACCTTGGTTGCAGGGTGTACATGGGTGATCAGGAAACCATGGTTGTTAGGTTGCCCTATGTACCAAGGAGTCTTGGTCGCCAAGAAACCCTGGCCGCCCAGGGTGCCCCTTGTAACCAGGAAAACTTGGTTGCAGGGGCTGGCATCCTATAGGCCAAGAGCTCTCTTGCTGCTCTCGGCATCCCTACTTTCGGCAAAGCCGAGAGCAGCAAGTTGTGCTCTCGGCCAAGGCTACAAGCAACCTTCGACCAAATTGTAGGACAACAATAGTTATTGCCCTTTCTCTCTTCTTTTGCGTCAACAATTTTGATGTCAAAAGCCCTCTCTAAAACACCTTTTAATAGAAGAAATAGGTGCAATCCAGATTTAAAAACTATAATGAAAAACCACTACAATCGTATAAAAATAATTCTACGTAATTAAACACAACACACGCATTTTATAAATCTAGGGTGAAATCTGGGGTGAAATCACATGCGCAGTGGAAGAATAAAAAATAAATATCATAGAATTTTTCGTAGAAAAATGTTTCATTATTGTGTAAAGATTGGTATGCAAAAACCCACGAAATCGAAAACTACTCATATAAGAAAGATGTGTTACATAGGGAGATTGTATCCCTGAAAACCTACAGATATGTGGGAGAAAATGAAGGAGGTCAACTATTATCCTCTCTAGCGATGATCTATGTTAGGACTGAAATCGATACTAAGAGGGGGGGGTGAATTAGTGTTTTCGTAAAAACGACGGTTTGAAAACTTCGTTCGATGAAATCATATCAGAAAGCATTTAAACTTAGAGAGCACATTCATAAACATAATGAGAGTAGTAAGCAAGTAAATTAGTTTGCAATATGAGAATGAAAAGAAGAACATAAATGCAAACCGAGTACACCGGATTTATAGTGGTTCGGTTGTCGTGACCTAAGTCCACTCTCGATTCCGCTTAACTCGAGACCACTGGTTTCCACTACCGATCTTCTTTCCAATGGACAAAGATCAACTATCCTTACAACTCTTTTCTCCTTTTCATAAGTTCATGAGTTAACCTTTTCACAGGTTCAGGTGTCACTACTAGTACTAGGTGGTATCACTAACATTGGACGATACCACTACCCAATTTAGTGGTACCACCACCTGACATAGTCTAGGAGACTTTATCTGGATGGTACCATTACCCAATCTGGCGATACTACCGCCTGACACAGTCTGGAAGACTATATCTGTGCGATACCACCACCAGACCCTACTACAAGTCACTGAATGGGTCAAACAGTAAGCCCAATTCAACTATAATTCAAGCCAATTAGTCACTAATTGAGTTGATATTGTTTCATTCCAAAACTGACTCAATTAATCCTAAACTAACTTGATCTAGACATACGATTACAAGCATGAATCCTATGTTGTCCGGCATGTCATTGGTTCATCCGATACTTCATCCGATCCTTCGGCACATCGTCCTCTCCTTCGGCGTATTGCCCAATTAGCATATTGACTCCCACAACTTCCAATCTCCTTGGCGTAATATCTGATCCTTCAGCCTGATGCCCGAACTCATGTCGCGAAGTCCTTCTGTCGGTATATTGACCGATCCTCCGGCTCAATGTCCAATCTCTTAATATGTTTCACTTTAGCCCAACATCTGATTCCTCTTGCTTTAATCGATTTACTTTTTCTGATCGAAGTTAGTCTTGTGTCACTTAAAACATAGATTAGATCATAAACTCATCAATTGATCTTATCATCAAAATCCGAGATTCAATAATCTCTCCCTTTTGATGATGACAAACAATTGATGACGAAGTTTAAACTAAACTTCTCCCATCAATATGTCATTCAATCATGAATTATATGCAATATATCATATCATTACTTACATCATAAGTTCAAGTATTGCATCTACACTATCATACATAATAAAATTTTATTATACCATGCATGATCATCATCATATCTTCTCTTCCTTTGTCATCAACAAAAAAGAGAAGTGCAACTAGCAAGTTTTTGAGATATAATTTCAAATCATTATATTATAAACATAATTTTGAATTTTTGAAACATCATTGCATATATCATCATGCAAGCTAATAAGTTTTTCTGATATGAAAGTTAGTAAAATTTTTGCATCTTTTGAGATGTGTAAGATAGCATGTTTTTACATCTTCTTGAAATATGCAAGCTAGCAAACTTTGCTTCTCTTTTGAGATGAGCAAGCTAGCAAGTTTTACTTCCATTTTGCAACGTGTAAGCTAGCAAATTTAACAAGTTTTATATCATTTTAGAACAAGCAAGCTAGTAAATTTTACATCATTTTAGAACATGCAAGTTAACAAATTTTATATCATTTTGGAACATACAAGCTAGCAATTTTGTTTCTCCCCTTTGTCATTGTAAGAAAGAAGAAGAGGGGAATAATACAATAGTATAATTCATTTCACTTTATATCAATTCTCTAAGCATCACATAAGGTATATAACCATAATTACCAAAAAATTATACATAATGAAAATCATATCAAGAAAGATATAATATCAAAGATCATGTGAATACTAAAAGATATGATTCATTTTGATCTCCTTTTAAAAATATTGAAAAGAAATATTCGGAGACCGAATAGTAAGGGAAATCTTAAGTCATGAATTCCAAAAAAAATATCTTTAGTAAATAGCAAAAAGAAACATAGGAGAATAAAAAATCTTGATTCATACATAAGAAATCTCTAGTCATTAAGATCATGATTCGGTTGAGAAAATCTCATTCAAATTCAATTTGTCAACTCTAAACTCATCATCAAAATCACTTTTCTTACATTCAGAAAATTCAATAAAAAATAACTAAAATTATTTAGTTTCAATTTGTGTAATTGATTTTATACAAGCATACTCAATTTTCTTTTATGCCAAATAAAAACATGCATTATCGTTTAAAATCGAAAATGTAAATTTCATCATAAAAATCATCAAGATCAATAAACCATAAATCATAAAAAATATTATTACTTCAAATCATCATACATAATTAAATCATTAAATTATTAAATATGATTTCATTAAACATAAAGCATTATCAATCAAAATCATTTTATTTCGACTAGTAAGCTTTGTGAAGTACATTGGATCTCTGGTTACAAGCCTTGAGTATCCACTATCAAAATTTTATTTTTCCTCCTAGCTTTCGATTGTAGAGTTATCTACAAGAAATGTGGGTTTGCTATAGGTACCCATTTGACTTTGGATCCCTCATGATTGAATCTACCTATCTTATTTTTTGATATAAGGTCATTTATGATTCTTTTAGGAACACAAACTAATTTATATAAGTCATATTTTTAAATAAATATTTATATGTAAAATAACCATGTTTATCACAAAAATTATATTTATTTTCAAGAGAAACATTTAATGTAGGCCCTTTAACAAATGTGGTTGGCTTTTGTTGAGTATTACTACTCACAAAGCCAATTTCTTCTTTTCTATAAACATGACTCTTATCGGCAAGAATCATATTTAAATATTTATTACTAATTTTAAATTTAACTAGCATTTGTTATAATAATAATAATTTTCTTATTGCATGAATCTAATTCTTCACATTTAGTGCAAAGAGTTCACATGCAGTTATCATGCTTGTTTTTTAATTTTTAATCATAAGGTAAAGACATTTCAGTTGAGTCGTATACTTCGTCATCGAAAGTCATTAAGGCATAGTTCGCCACCTCACCTTTGTTGGTTTGCTTCTCATCTTCGGATATACTTGATTCATCCCATGTCACCTTAAATGCTTTAGCATCTTCTTCAATTTATAGCAAGTTATTGTGTCATTTTTAAGTTAATTTTTAGAATTAATCTTTTTCATGAACTTTTTAAGTTTTTTTATCAAAATTTCTATGTCATCATCACTTAGCTTTCACTCGAGTGGTCTTCTATTGTTCGAAGTGTCAAATTCTTCCTGTTCTTTAAAAAGTAGTTCTTATGTTCATCGTGTTCAATATAAGTCATTTTATGGGTCATTAAAGACCCGATAAATTCTTCAAGTGAAAAATTGTTTAGGTCCTTTGCTTCTTGTATCGTATTTACTTTTAGATCCCAACTTTTTCGAAGGGATCTTATAATTTTGTTTACAAGTTCAACATTAAAAAAATATTTACCAAGATCTTTCAAACTATTGACGACATCCGTAAAACAGGTATACATGTCAACAATAGTTTTACTTAGCTTCATTCGAAACAATTCAAAACTATACATCAAAAGATTGACTTTAGACTCTTTAACTTTACTTGTGCCTTCATATGTGATTTCGAATGTGTGCCAAATCTCATGTGTAGTTTTGCATGTAGAAACCCGATTAAATTTATTTTTATCAAGAGTATAAAATAAAGCATTTATCGTTTTAGTATTTAAAGAGAAAGTCTTCTTCTCCAAATCATTTCATTCGTTTATTGGTTTAGAAGACTTTTCAAAACCGCTTTCAATAATGTTCCATAAATCGAAATCCATAGAAAGCAAGAAAATTCTCATTCTAGTTTTCTAATACGTGTAGTCCATCCCATTAAACATAGGAAGACGAGTGATAGAAAGACCCTCTTGATTGCCGGTAAAAGTCATTTCTCTTGAGTGTTAAATCAAATAAGAAAAACTTTATCTCTGATACCAATTATTATGACCAAAATCGGTACTAAGAGGAGGGGGTAAATTAGTGCTTTCGTAAAAAACGATGGTTTAAAAACTTCGTTCGATGAAATCATATCAGAAAGCATTTAAACTTAGAGAGAACGTTCATAAGCATAGTGATAGTAGTAATAAAGTAAATTAGTTTGCAATATAAGAATAAAAAGCATAATAGAAATGAAAACCGAGTATACCGGATTTATAGTGGTTCGAATGTCGTGACCTACGTCCACTCCCGATTCCTCTTCACTCGAGGTCATCGGCTTCCACTATTGATCTTTTTTCCAATGGGTGATGATCAACTACCTTTACAACTATTTTCTCCTTTTTCACAGGTTCAAGAGCTAACTTTTATAAGCCACTCACCCCTCTCTTAAACTAAAATCGAAACTTAGAGTTAGAGGGGAATTCTTAAGGATTTACTACATAGTTTTCACATTATTTTTGTTTCAGTTCTTATCTTCACCGAGCAAGGATAAGTGGGGTATTTATTGGCCCCAAATATATTCAAATTTGGAGCCAAAACGGTTTCATCCTTGGTTTTCAGGGTGGCCCCAAATAGATTCAAACTACCTATCAGTCTGACATTGGGTGGTACCACCACCTAGTCTGACAGTACCATCGCTAGATCCTACTTAGGTCACTGAATGGGCCAAAGAGTAGGCCCAATTCAGCCTTGACTTAGGCTCAATTGGCACATAATTGAGTTGGCATAGTTTTATCCCAAAACTGACTCAATTAGTCCTAAACTAACTTGAACTAGACATATGATTACAAGCATGAATCCTATGTTGTCTAACATGTTATTGGTTCATCCGATGCTTCGTCGATCCTTCGGCGTATTGCCCAATCGGCATGTTGACTCCCGTAACTTCCGATCTCCTTGGCGCAATGTCTGATCCTTTGACCTAATGCCCAAACTCATGACATGAAGTCCTTATGTTGGTACGTTGACTGATCCTCTAGCTTGATGTCCAATCTCCTAACATGTTTCACTCCGGCCCAACATCTGATTCCTCCAGTTTTAATTGATTTACTTTTTATGATCGAAGTTAGTCCTACGTTACTTAAAATGTAGATTAGATCGTAAACTTATCAATTGATTTTATCATTAAAATATGAGATTCAACAATCCACACAATAGTGGTTGCGAAGATACTTCTCAAATCGCTACTCAAATCTCCTTGCTGCGCACACCATACAATCAAGAAGGGGTCAACCCTTCTTCTTGTCCACATACCCCAAATAGGAGCTGCTAGTTAAGGAGGAGAGAGAGAAAAGAATAGAAGGTGATAGCCCAAAAGGGTCTAGCTTATGGCCCTTTGGTTTCCTCATATTTATAGAGGTCCCTATCAACTTAACCCTAATGGATCCTACCCTGTTAGATAATAGATCTCTATCCAACTACCCAAGTCTCTTAGATTAGTGGGTCTTTATCTAATAATATTTTATTGGCTCTTATTATATCTCGTTCATATAATCCAATAATTCAGGGATTTATTGGATATCCAATAAGATAGGGGCTCCAATGGATATCTCATATATGAATATTTACTCGTCGCAACACCTACTATATGTGTGTAAATTATTATTTTCATATGTGTGTGACCTTTTAAGCCTAATATCAAGCTGGTCAAAAGTCATACTTGTCAGAACTCCTAATTCAATGAATTATTATCTCAATAATAATTCATTTGACTCATCGGCAACGAATGTATTAGACTACTACGTAGCAGTCCTCAGACGATACAGAACAATTCAATCCATTGAACATGCTTGTCTTCAGTTACTATGTATCTATAGTCCCTCATCTATCTAATATTATAGAAATCGTATACCGAGCATTGTGTTATCAAGCCCATACGGTTTCTACTCGAGTCTCTCTTTAATTAGATTCTCTTAAAAAACTTTTTCTTTTTCAATCCAAATGACCATAGTTAGGAATTTACCTAAGTAAGAACACATGTGATATTCCTCTCATGACACTGAGAGTGAATGATCATTTATCGACACTTAATAGTCCTCATATAGTTGGCTGCCACTCCCAATAACTGATTATGTTAGATTTGAAACTTATAGGTTTATAAGTCCGGTAGTAAAGAGTGAAGTACTAATACAAATCGATTTACCTTTTTTGATCAGAAAACACGACCCCCTCCTCCGCTCGAGGCATAGCAATATGCAAACTTGACCAAGTAAGGAAGAGATGACGAGGTCAAGAAACTCGACCCCATCAAACTAAAGTGCATCCCTCGACGATATGAAGAACAAGTCGACGATAGATCGCCATCAACATCGCTTGGGCACGATGAACCAAACATGCCAGATGAACTAGATGTGCCACAAGGTTAATGATAGATCGAAGAAGCATAAGCTTGATATACTATATGAACTAAATGTTGTACTTTAGATCTCTCTCGCGAGAGCCCCGAGGCACACCTTTGGGGGAGGGAGGGATACATGATAGGGAGTCAATCGTCATCTAATTATTATTCGATACATTACTACCACGTGGTGTCTAGGGTGGAAAGAGAAGATAAATGCCACCCTTCACCTGTTTGCCCACGTGGGAAAAAGTCTAAGACGTGGTTGTGCGTTGTCCCCCCTTGTCGCTCACATTAATACGAGACTAAGAGAAAACTATTGGAGGCGATTAGAGATTGTCTCCTCGTAAAAGATTTCATGAAATAGTCTAGCCTTTTATGATTAGGTATAAAGGCTCATCTTCAATATAATGAATAAAAGATTATCTTTTTAACCACACATCCACATCTACATATATACGGTTACTAACTTGGACATTGGAGGGATCGGGTCAAGAAACCTCTCAACCTTGGTCTTCATACAAGTAATATTTCGAGAGCTTGACGTTTTTATCTCGGAGGTATTTTGAACAACCCTACATATAAGAAGCTGGGTCACATCAAGTTGATTAGAACAGCAACAACTTCTTTCATCAAAAATACCTGAACAACAAAAAGAAAACACAAATAAGTGTTGCTCTGAATTTTTAGCTTCATTTTGATTTCTTCCCTTGATTTGTCTCAGTGCCAACATGAAGCCTCAGGGCTGATATGGTGCATCGCATCTACGTGGCACCTCAGACTCAGGTGGGACGATCGCTTATCTCGCACTATCCGTGGCTATACAAGACGACGCCGTATAGCACAAAATCGCTCTGAAAAGCTCAAAACGACATCGTGCGATGCGGATCCATGCAGGTCGATCAACGCTTGCACAGGAGGTACAAGCCGTTGCCCGAGAAGTCGACCGCTATTAACCGATCACGTACGACCGACCATTGTTCACAAATATAAAAGCCAACCCCTTAATCGACATCAGGGAAGACATTTCGGACATTTAACCCCTTTATCCACATAACACTGACTTAAGCTTCGGATGGATCGTCAGGAAATTTTCCACTCGATTTCGATCTATGTGCAGGAGCTCAACGATGAAAAAGTAAACTACTTGAGAAAATAAAAGATCGCGTTCGGGAGATGAGTGTCAAACTCAACCCGATCCAACACTCACTTCCCTCACTCAAGCATCCGCATTAATAATTTTATATATTTAGGATGGAACCGAACCGTGCTCACATCTCGATCACGGTGTAAGGGTTCACCTACATTATACCCTTGCCTTTGTAGACTTCCAGACGGTTTGCGGATGCTAACAACACCGGCAAACCGGTGAACTTGCTCTTTGTCCATCCCGGTACAACAAATTATGTTGGGTTCGAAGCAGAAAACACGAACAACAGGACCCGCGAATTCCACCTCATCGCCGTAACCCACCCAGCTTCAGAAACAGTTGACGACCTTCTGCTTCAGTTCTTGATTTAAACCCAACACCGACAATCTTAAGGAACCAGAAAAACTCGGCTTCCATTGACATTTTATCACCTGCTGACGTAGGAGATACCGATCGATTAGAAGCAAAATTAAACCTTAGCAACATTCTGTGCTGTGTACAGATAGATATAGGAAAAGTTATGCTCATGGTTAAGATCTACTACATGATATACGTGTGTCTAACGCTTGATGTCACGATAAAATTGTTTCTTTACAACCTAAGTCATCAAGAATCTAGTAAGCTTTCTGCAAATAAAGGTAAAAGTAATTACACCAATTCTCCTTAAATGCTAAAATAATGGGAGTCCTCACTTTTTCGTTTACAAGGTGGTAGCATTGAGCTATCCATGTTTGGTGCTCCATAAGGAAATAATATATATAGATGCAAAGGTTGAGTAGTTGACGGTGTCTGCTCAAAAGGAAAAGGAAGCAGAAAATCGATGATAAAAAAAAAAAGGTATAGAGCATAATTTCATGACTTTCAGGATCGAAATAAATGAACTTGCAGAAGGGATATTAAGACTTTAAGAGCATGCAATTTGCAGTTCTGCAGACTGCTGAATGACAAGCGAGAACACAAAATCCTTTGATCACCAAGGAATCACATAAACGCTTTCCATCAATATATGTGATAGTTTACTACACTGAAATTTCGAACATAAACAGAAGGTGGCCGAAGTGATAAGAGAAGAGAATCAGCCAACTGGCTCATTCAACATCATGATGCATTTCATAAAAAGGTCTCGTCGAGTTAATTCAAGAAGGTGCTTAGATGATTTATATGTCAGTTTTATATGTGACAATTATTTGAGGAATTCAAATGCATCTACTGCAGGCCCATCTCTTTTATCTATAAGCTATCGATTAATTCTTTTCCCCCAACAACAAACAATTTTTGATTGCTAAAGCCATTTTCCAAGCTGTATACCATCAAACACATATTGTGTAAATAAGCTTCTGATTTGTATGAATAATCTAGTGACTGGTAATCACAAGAACCATAATATTACCTACTTCATCATCTCGAAATTTCTCGAGAACTATCTTACTTACATCTCTAACTCGAATGTTTGATAGTAGCACTGCAGCAGAAACATCGAGACTCAGAATCCTACAAATACATCTGTTCTGGGAAGCATCAATCCGGAAACACTCACTATGTGATGAATTGTCTGATCAAATTAAGATCCGAATCATAAATTGATTACAAACTTATAAGATCTAGATTAGAACCTAAAATGCACATGCTGAGTCCATATCTCATTGCCTATCCAAAACATATCAGTATGACACTGGATCTAAAAACATTAGAGCTAGTTGGCGTCCAACAAATTTCAGCTGTTCAAATACACAGGTTCCAATCAATTCACCGCAACCTAACTAGCCTCTTTATTTGATTAACTGAAACTGTGAAAGAAGGGCATTCGCCATGCACGACCGCACATTACTCCTAGTATGGCGGACGCAGGTCACCGAGGACATATTTTGTCTCAATCATTACGTCGAACAGGTAACGTGCAGCCCTCCTAGACTGAAATCAGTGACCAGACGACCCGATTGGAAAGGGGTAAAAGGCTGCCGTTTCCCGTGATTTAGGGGGCCGGCCTTTACTTCACCGATTACGGAGAGTAAAGCTCAAGGAATAAAGAGAAACAGCGTACGAACCCTTTCGAAAGGCACGCCGCCAGCAGCGATGATGGGGGCGACGCAGGTTGCCTTTCAGCGAAGGAAGAGGACCGACGCTGCCGCTAACACTCCACCTGTGAACTCATTCAAGATAATTAATTTATTAATAAGCGATATCAAAAATAGACAACAATATCCCATGTCAAATCAACAAGCATAAGAATGATTTGACGACACAGATTTTTTCTACTCTCACCGAACAAAACCCTCCACAATCGGGGGCGAGCCCTCGGGTCGAGTGGCCCGAATCGTGGAATATGCTCCACAAGATCCAAAAGCCAACCGCAATTATAGTCGGCATCATAAATATCTTGCAAAAGCCAACCGCAATCTTTTCGTAGCGTGAATAAGATTCTTCGGGGGCGAATAGGGAACCGCAAGCGCACGGCTTCCGCCCCGCCGTCGTTCTTCACACCTGGCAAAGCCAGTCAAATGTCGGCGTCCGAGACCCGAAAGGCGAAGCAAGTCTCGAGAGCAAAACCGACCCCGGTCTTCCCTTCCAATGGGCGGAAATAGGTAGATTTCTTTCGATTCCCCCTCATCCTTCTCGCCACCCTCTCTCTCTCTCTCTCTCTCTCTCTCTCTCTCTCCTATTAATTTCCATCCTCGCCTTTCAACCCTTTGGCATCTCTGCCGGCCTGCCTGTCACTCTCTTCCTCTTTCCGCTTCTTGCAGCTAAAGGCGACCACCACCGTATCTCTGTTATGCTCCTCTAAAAGTGAGTGCATCATGCTGTTGCTATTTGTTCTTGATAGAAGCGTGAGGGCTAATCGTGTCGTGATTTCTCATTTTCTGTCGAATTCAAACCGCAAATTAAATTAATGTAAATCGTACCATGCGGTGGCACCAGTGGTATTTTAATTCAAAGGCGTGCTCTGTTCTGCTAAAGGCGTGCTCTGTTCTGCCAACATAGAGCATTTGGTGATCGGACACTGGGAATAGGTTTCTGGAGATGATGGAGTCAGCCAAGGGTCGATCGGAGGTGGAGTTCCCCGGCCGTGCTGTCTCGCCTTGTTGGAAGAAGAAGGCGCCCGACGCCGGCTTCTTGGCCAACGTCAAGGACCACTTCGACCAGTTCGTCAGCACGCCCATGGATCAGCACAGGATTTGTCTCAAGAAGACGATCAGAGGGGTAGGTGACTACGTCAAGCTTAGGAAGCAAAGCAAGGTATGGAGGATTTCTTCTTTTATCATCTCGAGGGGAATTCTTTTAGAGAGTGTTCGTTCTAATGGTCTTAGGAAGCAAGGCAAGCTATTGCGTCGTCGGATTCCGCTTCCAAAGACGGAGACGTGGATACGTCGAGGTAGGATGAGATCTGCAGTGCCTCGACTGCTGCGACGGAGCATTCTTGTAAATGGCAATTGATCTGCAGAACACATTCTGGCAAAATTCAGTGTGATGACTCGATACTATAGATTAAAAAAAGCATCTTCTTCTTCTTCTTCTTCTTCTTCTTCTTCTTCAAGAATAAAGCACTAACCATGTTGATTTATTGCGCATCCTGCAAATTCCATGGCTTTTATTGTTTGGCTTGACGATTTCCGTGAAGATCTTTTCTTGTGTCCTGCATACTTTCTTTGCTAAGATGCACTGACAGCGTCCCCTTATCTATTCGTAGAGAAATTTGGTATTCCATCAGCCCTTTGTGTTGACACGAAATTGTCATGGAACAGATGATATCTTATTGTAATGTATTAACTGATCTCTCATTGTTTTGATTCTTCGCCATTGACCTATGAACCATCTGATGAGCAGGAAAAGGGTGGTGTTCTTTTGTTCGGAGAAAATGAGCGAAGTTGACCTCTCGCGTGCGCCAACTCAGTAGGGAACCATCGAAACTTTACAGCCTGTGTTTGGTGAATGGAGTTAGATCAAACTGCATCACTGCATTAGGTTCCTCTTCCTCTTGCTTGGTTCACTTGTCTAAACCTGTAGTGGCAGGCCTATGTAGTTGCTCAAAATTCAGTAGAAAGATTGGAAAAAGCTTGGGAGATAGAAGGAAGGAAGGATTCGGTATTGCATATGATGGGTGGACAATCCCATCTCAAAAGAAAAAAATCTTTGTTTTCCTAATGAGTAGTGGAGTATGATATTAGCGTTTCACTTGTTTAGGGGGTGGCAGAGGGTACCGTCAAATGGGAAGGGACTGAGGGACGAGCCGTCCCGTCCAAGCTTTGATACGGAGCAACGCATGACTCCGTACTCCGCCCACAGCCCACCGCCCACCGCCCACCGCCCAGTGAGATGTTTGTTTTGTCTGGTGGGCGATTCCAAGCTGGCTCGTTACTCGCAAGCCAATCTAATTAGCTATTTTTGATATCACGTTTAAAATGATTGATTAGATTGTAGGAATTGGATTGTATAACATAATTTGATCAATGGGTGATTTATTGCTTAATAAATTAAGAATAAAATTCTTAAAAGACAAAATAAAAACCTGCCGTTACTCAATTTTTTTACTCCTTTGTTTTTGTTTTGTTTTATTTTCGATTTTATGAAAGGGGGTGTTAAAGACGCACTCCTCAAAAGTGATAAAGACAAAAGACGAAAACCTCACGACAAGATCGCTAATGAGATAAGCCTCGCGACAGAGCGCCACGAGATAAAAGGGATTTGAGATGCCCTCGTTATAGAGAAGGGTGAAAGAAAGTCAATGACACGTCTCGATAATAATAATGAATAAAGAATCAAAATAAAAACCTGCCGTTACTCAATTTTTTTACTCCTTTGTTTTTGTTTTATTTTCGATTTTATGAAAGGGGGTGTTAAAGACGCACTCCTCAAAAGTGATAAAGACAAAAGACGAAAACCTCACGACAAGATCGCTAATGAGATAAGCCTCGCGACAAGAGCGCCACGAGATAAAAGGGATTTGAGATGCCCTCGTTATAGAGAAGGGTGAAAGAAAGTCAATGACACGTCTCGATAATAATAATGAATAAAGAATAAAATTCTTAAAAGACAAAATAAAAACCTGCCGTTACTCAATTTTTTTACTCCTTTGTTTTTGTTTTATTTTCGATTTTATGAAAGGGGGTGTTAAAGACGCACTCCTCAAAAGTGATAAAGACAAAAGACGAAAACCTCACGACAAGATCGCTAATGAGATAAGCCTCGCGACAAGAGCGCCACGAGATAAAAGGGATTTGAGATGCCCTCGTTATAGAGAAGGGTGAAAGAAAGTCAATTCAATGACACGTCTCGATAATAATAATGAATAAAGAATAAAATTGAAAAACATTATGAAAAAAAATAAAAACTTATTTTTTTTAAAAAAAGAAGTTTTAACCGAAAATAATTTTAACGACATATTAGTGATATTAAAATAATAAAATAAACTTAATGTTCATACTCAAAACTAACTACTTTGGGATAGATAATAAGACGATAATATTGAATCGATTAACAAAAGATGTTGATCTATTCCACCCCAAACGCATCTTCCTCAACATATTAATGTCAAGTAGAAAGGATGCTTTTCTTCGTGCACTTCTTCACCTTATTTTAAAAGTCTTTTCTTTTCTATTCTTTGATAATAACCCACTCATAGGGCTGCCAAACCACAACATCACAGTCTACTAATACTGCAAGACCCAAAATGACGCCAGACAACAGACAAGTCCAAACTTAAAAAGATAACCAAAGCAGCAGATAACTACGAAGCCCAGCACTCCGATCGCGGAACCGAACGACCGCCTTAGCTCCTCCAGTACCCATCCGACGATCCACCGCCGTACCCGCGGTCGCGGCCGTACCCACCGCCTCCGTCACGGCGACCACCGCCACCGCCGCCGCCGCCGTACCCGCCGCCGCCGCTGCGAAAACCTCCGCCGCCGCCGTAACCACCGCCTCCGCTGCGAAAACCTCCGCCGCCGCCGCCGTACCCACCACCTCCGCTTCGGAATCCACCATCGCTCCGGCGGTTCTGGGCCTCGTTTACTGTGATGTTCCGGCCGTCAAGGGTCTGGCCGTTCATCCCCTTGATGGCGTCCCTCATCGACTGCTCGTCGCGGAAGGTGACGAACCCGAAGCCCCTCGACCTCCCCGTCTCTCGGTCGTTGATGATCTACACCGTAAAACACAACGAAAGAGGTCTGAGATCCGAGATCTAGTAGGGAAAAACGATCGAAACCCGAGTTGAGATCTTGGATCTGGAGAAGATAAGGGACCTTAGACTCGACGATGTCGCCGTAGGTGCTGAAAGCCCGCTCGAGGGAGGCGTCGTCGGTAGCCCAGGCGAGGCCGCCTACGAAGCAGCGGAACTCGACGTCGGAAGCCGCCATGGAAAGGATCGGAACGGAACCCTGACCAGGAAAGGACGGCGGAAGAGGGGGAGGCAACACCAACCCACCTCTGTAGGAGCACGAGAAACCTGAGGGCACCCCCAAAAGTGCATATATAGAACGAGCGGTGGCGGATGCGGCGGTAACCACACCGCTCTTTAGGTCATTTTACCCTTCCTCCTTCCTTATCGCTTCTGTGGGGGTGCGGCGGTCACCCTCCGGGCCTCACCGCCATTTGTTTAGGGTCCGCGAATACGTGTCCCCCAAACTTACTTTTATCTGGAGCCTTCGACAACTTTGACGGTGGGTCCCATGGTAGGGCCGTGACGTTCGCGTACCCGGAATCTTGCGAAAATATCTTAAGGTGTCAAGTTATGATTTTGCCCTTTTGAGCGGAAATATTCCTTTCTTGTCCTGTGCAAATCAGATATTTATTATATATATATATATATGAATGAAGAGAAAGAGAGAGAGAGAGAGAGAGAGAGAAAGAAGAATACTTCGGGTATCTTTAAGAAGGTTTATTCAAAGACTAGTGAACATTTTGGAAGATGATCGTGATTAATGCGTGGGTAATTCGTTTGTTTCGACGAGTAGGTTTTCTTGAGAGGTTAGCTTGAGCAAGACCCTACAAGCGTGTGCATATTAACCTATTAAGGATTGAGAAATAGATGCCTTCATTCAGAAGTCGTCACCTTCAAGTAAACTTGGTTGTTGGATAGGAATTTATGTTGAATACTGTTTGTTCTTATGGGAGAAAATATAGCCATAAGTTTGACATGGACAGGCAAAAGGGAATCGATCTTCCTTTAGGTATGCAGTCTTATCCTCCTCCTGCCTTTGTTCCTTGTGAAGATCGTCCCCCTTCCAATCTTCACCACCGAGTGCTAAAATCAACTTTAGAACAACTTTATATCCGAACCACCGAAAGTGATGGCCTCACGACCATCCAATAAGCCGTGGATGCGTCATCGAGCATTAGAACAATAGTCATTATGTTTTCGTACGAGTATAACCCTACAGCTTTCCCATGCTTTTACGAGGTCTAGCAATTTTAAGATGCTTATCTTACCGACTACTAATCGGGGACCTGAAAATATTAAATCGACTTATTGTAAATTTTAAAAAGTTAAAAACGATTAGATAATGACGTCGATCCACATTATTCTAAATATATAAAAGCAGAAAATGAACGAAGGCTGATCGGACTCTCACAGTAAGGGTTATGTGCTAATAGGTGGTCTTAGACAAGTACTACCGCACCTGTATCTAATGTAGGGAAAAAGGCAACACATACATAAGTATGTTATTTCAGATTAATATGCCACTTGTTAACATAACAAAGAATCATAGAAGAGAAAAAAAAGTTATTTCATAGACGCCAATGGATATATTACAAAGCTATCTTTGCTCATTCACCGAGAAAGAAACAACAGAGAACCAAAAAGAGGTTTGAAGATTATCAAAGCACTGTGGACGCTTGCTTCCCGTTTAAACGCTAAATTACGAACCCTTTTGCCTTTCCAAAACATCATCACCTGATGACACTATAAATCAAAAGATAAAAAGATAATTATTGCATAAACTATTAATTATTCTGACAGCTTATTTTCAGCAGAAAACAAGATAAAATAATATAAATTATTAATATTCTCAAAGCAAATAATGGCACATAATAATGCTAAATGATCAGGCACAAAACAGTAATAGATACCACCGAACATGGTTTATACCAAGAACAATAAAACACGATACAGTCAACAGTGTAGAAGATAATAAAGATGCCTGTACACACAGTAAACTCTCCAGAAAACAAAAAAAAAAAGGATCTTGATGGACTCGAACCATCAACCTCTCGATCAAATTCGACCAAGCGCTCGACCAGTCTAAGCTTGAAGATCCACAAGCTTCTCAAGAAACAAATTTTAATAATTTTCCTTAAATACAGTACTTCTTTTAACACTACATTGCTTCTTTAACGATCGAATGGATTCTAACTAGTAAAGGCCAAATGTTACAAAGAGAAATCCCATTATCGAGAAACAACATTAAATTTATGTTATACAGCGGATATTCATAGGAGAAGCAGTGATTGGATTCCAGATAAAGTTACAGGCCTAAAAAAAATTCAATAAATTAATACTTTGAATTACGTACCTTATTGACAAAAAAATATCGATATTTAAAACTAGATTATTAATTAAGCAACGACAAGATAATTCAATTTATCATATTTACTCAAATATTCGATACGATTATTTCAAATTACCATATTCCACACTATGCAACATTACGATTGCCACTTAATAGATCAAGGCAACTAAAATTAAGCTTGCCAAAATTTAATCTGAGAAATTGTTTGCGCAACAAATAAACATTGCAGAAATGATAACATTCAATTCAAGCATCCAACAACCATAAGTGGAAATGTCAAAATTAATAACAATAGTACTTACTAATAAATGAACTGCTCAAATAAATATTAAACTACAAAAGAAATATATTAAACTACCAATCCCTATTAAAGATCTGTCAAAATTACATATCAATCCACAGTAAATCATAAACCATATAATCCCAAATAAATGTGTGGAATCTTGGTTGGCAAAGAGTGACAAGGATATGAAAATATTGATTAGAAGTATAAACTGGAACCACCATAAGAAAAGGAAAATCCAGTATGCATATGAAACCATAAACAGATCATATTGCAGAACAATACTATTTTTAGAAAACTTCCAATCCAATGTAAATAATAAAATTAAAGATGCAAGGTAAAATTAATGTAACAAAAACAACAGACATGACATTAGTTCCCTGTAACGATATAATAATCAATGAACTCAAATATTTATGGAAATACCTATCACAATATTTAAGATAATTTTAGTTCCTTATATCAAGAAGTGTGTACTCTGATGGCGATGATCACTGCATTGCAACAGGAAAATTTTTAACTATTCCATTCACCTGAGTAAGCATAACAGTATAACATTCTTAATAAATCATGCTACAGAAATAACAATTAAACATAAAATTCTTATTTGCCTACAATTAGGTATGAAGTCTGTAACAGCCAATTGAACATACACACCATCGGGCCTTTTATTGCAGGTATGAACATAACAAACAATCTGGTGAAACTTCAATGACAGCAACTTCATTGTATTATGTAAAAATATTATCAAAACCAAAAGAAAGAGCTTATTCTGTCCCCAGTTGTCCTCCAAATCCAAAAGATTGAAGAGTTCACTAGAAGGGCAAGGAATAAGCTCAAAGTCTCCACAATCAGCAGAGTGTAATATATCACACACCAACTGACCTCAAAAACTATCAAACTTGATAAATAAGTTCTGAAAGTAAAAAACGATACATCTTAACATTCAAAACCAATGGAACTATGTAGCATCTATCAACATTAAATCAAAGGTAAAGATGGATTATGCATATACGCGTCGACTGAATAGAGTGAGAGATTGTTCATAATGCCGATCAAATTTTAGTTAGTAAACATAATAGGAGACGTAAGTCATAACTTTCAATTTCATTAATGGGTGCGGTAGTGGAGGTAATACCAAATAAGATGACAAGCAAACGAATTAGAATGTGATGATTACACTATGACCCTCTGGTATATGCAAGGTACCCTTAAAAGTACTAGTTCAAAGAATCCAAGAGCGAGATTACTAGCGACATAGAAGGATCGCAATAACGAGACAAGGCACACGAGGGTGAGAACCTGGGGTACGAAAACACCCCATGCGTTCCCACCAAACACACGAAAATTGGCACACTTTATTACGGTTCTTTGACCTGCCATGCGAGCGCACCCAACATGGCAAAGGCCGAGATGACAGCCTAATAAGATTAATCGCCAGACAACATCCCTATTTTACCTTACCCTCGGAGGAGATCTCCGGCTTTCCACATGCACTACATCAGAAAGAACCTTATATTAACAGGAGATCACATGAGATCGATTCATCGACGACCTACTCATATTCAGATCCAGATTGTCCGCGGGCGAGAACGCATCGATCAAGTCCAAGCAGCCACAACGCCGACCAAAAATCACCCTGATGCCAACGTAAGTGCTCAATCTGTAAAAAAGGATTCTAAGTCACCGTAATACTTCTTCCATCGCCAAAAACTACATTTGCAGCAACAGATTCATCAATAATTGTTTTGGAATCAAACAACCAATCAACAAACTAGCTTACCGATCTACGCATATTATGAGTAAAAGATTAACAATTTACAGGTTGAAACATCGGTGAAGACGCTATGAGCCAAAAATCAGAAGAATAGCGTATAATATTAAAAAAGCAATGAATGTGAACACGATCAAAACTAGAGAGGCATCACCTACACGCCATAGATCAGCGTCCTTTGTTGCCAGACACTCCCGATCGAGAGCCGAAACGATGGCCGCCGAAAAGGTAATCCACGAAACGAACGGGACGACAAAGCCTATATATCTCGAGGAAAGGCGAAGAACCTGGAGTTTATTGACGGAGAAAAAAAGATGGACGGCCAGATGGAATCAGTAACTTTTTGATGGACCTGATGCTACCACGTGGCGGTAAAGTCAGCTGGGCCATCCAAGGCGGACCCATTTTCGTTGCGTGACCGCAACGTTGGATGAAGTCATTGCTTACGTTTTCATTACAAAGGATTCGCTTCGCGGTTAGAATTCCACACAGGGAAATAGACGAATCAACGAGCTAGGTTGGTGGGATCCGGGGTGATCGGCTCCTGTTTGCTGTTCATGACCGCATGCCAAGTCGAATACGGAAATCAATTTCACGTTCCGTAACGATATGGAGTCGGCGGATAACAATTCGAAAACGGCTGTCACGTCCCTCTGTACGCTCGCTATCTTTGAATTTTATATAACTATATTGGTATCAAAATCGCTAGTCGTTAATATATTTTTATTTTTTGAAAAAGATAAAGAATAGGAATTACAAATCAGGATTGACCACTCGTTAACCTATCGATGTGCGCAATCAGATCATCAATCCGAAGATCTGATTGCGACATTTAAGCATATTGACGCAGTTATCTCATCACACTTATTTCCCTTTTAATTTTTTTTCTGGAAACCGGCCTGTTTCTCTCCTAAACTCCATGGGAGATTTGAAGGGCTGTTTGGTTGTATTTTTAACAAACACTTGGTCATATATACATTTACACGAATTCGAATCAGTCGATGGACTCGAACTTTGTTGTTTGACCATCAAAATGTTTTTATTGGAGGCGTCCAATCAATTTAATTTTCAATCTCACCTATGGAAAACTTATTTTGTAGCATCTTTTTATGTTTCTCCGTCGCAAAAGCAGTGGATGGCGGGAGAACTTGGCGCCAATGTATTCCCGCGTCCTGGTGTCCTTAAGAACCGCTGTCTACGCTTCATAACCAAACGCACCTCCTGAAGCCAATCTCTATTCTCTCGTCTTCTCTCCGAAACCGACGTGGCGGCGGAGATGGGAAGCGGCAACGCCGGCATCCAAGAGCCGTCTCCCGAGCTTCAGAAGGTGGATCAGAATGGCACCCCTCGACAGGGAGAAGGCCTACTTCCGACCCATGATCTCCCGCTTCTCAAGGTTAAGAAGCTCTCCGACAAGGCCGTCTTGCCTTCAAGAGCTTCCCCTCTATCAGCCGGTTATGATCTCTCCAGGTGAAGAATGCGTAGTTTTCTGTAACTTGCACCGACTGTCTCTGCCTAACTATGCTGTATCTTCCCGATCTCAGTGCGGTGGAAACGAAGGTCCCGGCCCGAGGAAAAGCCCTGGTGCCCACCGATCTTAGCATTGCCATTCCTGATGGAACTTACGCTCGCATCGGTATAATTTCCACACCGATATCGTGATTTCTGATAACTGCTTTGCTCTTGTCATGTTCATGCCATGGGATTTTCGACGAAATGAGTCAAAGAGGGTTCCTCACCATTATTTAGTTTCCCCACTGCAGCTCCTCGGTCCGGATTAGCTTGGAAGCACTCGATTGACGTGGGAGCAGGCGTGATCGATGCGGATTACAGAGGGCCACTGGGCGTCGTTCTGTTCAATTTCTCGGATGTGGATTTCGAGGTGAAGGAGGGCGATCGGATTGCGCAGCTGATCATCGAGAGGATCTTGACGCCGGAGGTCCTCCAGGTCGATGATTTGGACTCCACCGCTAGGGGTGTGGGAGGGTTTGGGTCTACTGGAGTCTGATGCTGGATGTCGTTGTTGACATAGCTCTGCTTTGGTTCTGATACCTCAAACAGATGGTCTGGTTTTTCTGTTGCCTTGATATGCTAAGGTTTAGTTTTGATGACCGTTCGGTTGCTGATCTGCAACTATGAAACGAATCCTGTAGTGAATGTCCGGCATATAGTGCACATCTTAAATTGTCACTACCTCTACCAAGCATTTATTTATTTGTATTAATGTCATTTAAAGCTTAATCCCACCAATAAACAACAGCCCCTTCTTTCCGTGTACTTCCAACCTTGGCAATCATGCGCGAGTCAATCAAATCCTAGAACGATATCAACCAATTATCCTTGGGCTATTATTAGTTTGGCTCGAACTCCTTCTCAATGGGGACACTGCTCGGTCACGTAAATTGCTCTTCTTTGTGGATGTCAATATCCTTGACTTTTTTTCAGTGCCAGCGATTGAAAGAGCTGTTCAATGTGAAATCATAGCCTACGAATTTAGCGTGTGGATCCCATTCATTAAAGTTTAAGTTGGTTGGAATAATAAGAGGCGATATCAAAAGTGGCATCTCGCCTAATTGACTCGGGTCGCTGCGTGCTTGCCTGCCTATCCTTAAGAAAACATGTGAAAAGAATCTAATTCAAAGCCCTACCGACACCTTATTCTACTATCCTACCACGTCAAGTTTTTTGTTTGTATACTTCTTATAATGAGTAGGATTATTCTCTTCATTTGTTGGGAATTCTTCGAGATGAGTTGATTACACCGGCGTACAATAACACAATAATCAACATTTAAATATTAATCACCAATTAAGACATATATAAAAAGAAAGGAAAATACCCTCTGCCACTCGTCTCATTGCGGCTTCTCTTGTGTGTTAAAGAGAAAGGGGTTGACCTGTCCCATTCCAACCGCCTCCATTTCTGAGACGACATGAGAGACGGAGGCGATTCCCTGCCCTCGATCTCCGCGACCCCGAAGCGCCCCTCCCCCTTCCCTCTCTTAGGCAAGGGCCGGTACAAGCTGTGGGTCTGCGCCGCCATCCTCCTCCTCGCTCTCTGGTCCATGCTCACCGGCACCGTCACCCTAAAGTGGTCCATCGGCGGCGCCAACAGCCCCTCCGACGCTCCCGTATTTGGCGACCTCGACGTCCTGGTCCGCCATTCCTCGAAACTATAATATGGCTTTGTCTTCGGTTCCTCTGCGCCGTGATCTCTTATTTCTTCTGTTTTGGCTCGCGTGATGTAGGAGGTGGAGGAGAGGGAGAAGGTGGTGAGGCATATGTGGGACGTGTACGTCCACAGCCGCATTGCTCGGCTGCCGAGGTTCTGGCAGGAGGCTTTCGAGGCGGCGTACGAGGAGCTCGCTGGCGACGATCCCTCGTCCAGGGACGCCGCCATGTCCGAGATTGCAAGGATGTCGATGCGAATGGCGGATCCTGAGCCCAATCAAGATGCCAACGTAAACTTCCACTTGAAACCGAGTCCAATAACTGATTTATTTTCTGTGGCTATTTGGTTTTCCTTTTCTCTTATCATGCAATGTTATTTCTTTTGCAACTTAGCTTGCTTGAATGATCAGTATCGGTAAGTATCGCTTAATTTTGTTCTCTTTTATTTCTGCGATCAAGGGGCACATTGGATTTCCAATGATATAAAATAGGTTTTGCAAAAGAATTAATGTCGGATAAAGCTTTATTAGGAATTTGGTATTCATTTCGGATGAAACATAATTGTTATCAGATTTCTTCCAAGACTTGTATCACTAATTTGTTTATGTTCATTCCTGTTTA
Organism: Musa balbisiana; assembly: GCA_004837865.1. Taxonomy (NCBI): domain Eukaryota; kingdom Viridiplantae; phylum Streptophyta; class Magnoliopsida; order Zingiberales; family Musaceae; genus Musa; species Musa balbisiana. Next base: position 11,471,164 of record CM017191.1, on the reverse strand, counting down.
TGGTGACTTATTTGCTTGCATGTCTTCCAGAATGGCGAAAAGGAGAAGAATCAAAGGGATGGAGATGGCAGGCCAATGCCGAAGCCGAACTCCTCATCACTGAAAGCTCAATCATAATGGCATTATCCGACTTCAACACAAACCGATGCGTCATGTACAAGACATCCGAACAAGCTCTCATCTAGAAATTAATTTGCTTTCCCAAGTTTAGCTTTGGGGGATGCTTGAAGTTGGTTCTATAATCTGTTATGGCTCAATAATTTTAATGCAAACACACCTGAAAGTTGACTCCCATGCGCACCGCTCACATTCCTTCCCGAAAACGTCACCGTAGTCTTCTCTTCCAATGGCCTCGTCGCCTGCCGCGGCCTCTTCCCCGTCTCCCCTTACTACTGTATCTGCAACCCCGCCACCGCCCAATGGACGGCGCTTCCAGAGCCGCTCCACCATGTGACCGACTCCGTCGCGCTCATGTTGACGCGGGGGCTTCTGAGTCAAGTTTACTTATACTGATGCATCATGTTACAGAATTATACCGAGGATGCTGATGCAGAGCTCTCGGTTACAGGGGATTCGGAGCTTTAAAGCCTCATCAATTATGCCACATAAACATTAGATCCATGAACCCATAGTAACTTACAGCTGACGCCCCGCGTCTCTGACGGGCTGACAACACCTGACCAGCATGGGCCGGAATGTCAGCCGAGGCCCATTAACGATTGGTCAGACTCGCCTCCTCACGACACGCCAGCGGCAATGTCAGACGTCATCAGGGGTACGACCCTGCTCCCAGCGAGCAGGTGCATCCGGTAACACTCAAGCTCCTTATAAATACCCTCGCGTTCTAAGACGCAGAGGGGGGACAGGAAAAACACCCTAAAAACCACTCTTCTCCACATCACTAACTTGATCGTCGGAGGGGTCGGGCCGAGCTTCCGACCCGACCTGTGTGTAGGGACGAGGACGAGGAGTGTCGCCAGACTTACAGGCGTGGAGCCATTTCTCGGAGGAAACGACGTCCCCTTTCCCCGACCGAATCCACCAGCGGGTCGACGACCTCGACTGCCCCGAGGAACCACCCGGGAGATTCCCTCCATTCGGACCCAGGACAAGCCGCGACGGCCCCGAGGCCACGACATAAAGTTGTTTACCCCAATATTTTGGCGCTAGAAGGAGGGCCGAATGTCGAGGAATCACCAAACTGACTCGGTCGAACTCGCAGCCGAAACATCGCATCCGGTTGTGGGTCCGGGAGGACACTCCCCGCAGACCGGCCTTTGCGACGAACCCTCTGCCGCGACCTCGGTGCGTTACTGGCAGCTATTCAACGACCCGGGTCTGGCGCCTCCTGACGCTCCCTCTGTCGGACCATCACAAGTTTCGTCCGAGGCCTTCCTCGACCTCACCCATCAGGTTCAAGCACTAGTCGGTATGGTACAGGCTATCATTCGCTCGTTACACGGACGCTGCACTCGCCGACTGCCCAACCGGCTCAGCGACAGGAGCCACCCGTACGAGCTCACGCTCAGCCCATGGAGCCTCCTGCTTTCCCTCGGCCCCCGACGTCTCCTCTCGGGGATCGAGTGACGACGAACCAAGGAGGCCACGCGGAACCTGAGGTCCTCTCTTCGGCCTCAACCGACTCTTTGTGAGCTCAGCTACTCCTCGTCTGTCGGCGGTTAGACGAGGTACAGAAGGAGATCCGCAGGTCGAGGGGAGAGCTCAGGGTAGAATCGCGACAGGGATCCCCATTCATCCCTGAAATTCGGGACCAGGCGGTCCCACAGAACTTCCGGTTTCCCTCTTTGGACGCATACGATGGCTCTTCCGACCCGGCGGACCATGTAGCAGCCTTCCGCACCCAAATGGCGCTATATGGGACCTCTGACGCTCTGATGTGTAGGGCGTTCCCCACGACCCTGAGAGGATCTGCTCGCATGTGGTACAACGCCCTGACGACCGAGACGGTGGCTTCGTTCAACCATCTCGCCAGGGACTTCGAGCTCAACTTTCTGGCCACGCACGGTCGAAGCCGTCCATCACCCTGCTCCTCGGACTACGTCAGAGGGAGGATGATCCCCTCTCCCACTTCGTGAACCGCTTCGCGACACAGATCCGGGGCTTATCTAATGCTCATCCCTCTCTCTTAATGCAGGCGTTCATGGCAAGATTGCGACCTTCCCGCTTCTTCTGGTCCCTTGTGGAAAGACCCCCCACTGCGCTACCCGAAATGTTTCAGCGGGCGAGTCACTTCGTCGCCGCCGAAGCATGGATGGTTAAGAAGTGGGAAGATCGCACGAGGGTCAGACCAGAACCGCCCCGCGGCCAACTGCCCGCCGCGACCAGGCGCCGGGCGAACCGATCCGACACGCCCGCTCTGGCGCCTCCCCTGCCTCCTCTGGGCGCGTCTCGGACGAAGATATTCCTACAGATAAGGGAGAAAGGGTTGCTCAAGCCCCCCGCCCCGATGAGGAACTCACGAGAACTTGCCGATCAGTCCAAATATTGCCGCTTCCACAGGCAGAATGGACACAACACCGAAGACTATCGCGAACTGAAGCGACAGATTGAAGAGCCCTCGCCCCACCCGGTGGGTCCGGTGGAGCAACACATCGACGTCATCACCGGAGGGCCGGCGGCCGGGGGAACCAGCATGTCGGGAAGGGAGGCCTATGCCTGTTCTGTCGCATCCGACGCCCCCCGACGCGCCCCCGACCCTGAGGTTGTCTTCCCTTCCGAAGACTCCCGGCGGCTGGAACACGATGACGCGTTGGTAATAACGGCTTGGATCGCCAACACCCAAGTAAAGAGAATCATGGTTGATACAGGGAGCTCAGCCGACGTGCTCTACCTAGACGCCTTCCGGAGGATGGGGCTAGCCGAAGAATCCCTGAAGCCCATCTGCTCGGCACTCACGGGATTCACTAGCGATTCAATTTCACCGGTAGGGACTATCACTCTGCCCCTGACTTTGGGGGCGCCGCCCAGAGCCAGGACGGTGATGTCCACCTTCTTGGTAGTAGACCTCCCTACCGCCTACAACGCCATCCTTGGTCGCCCCACCCTCAACAAAGTTAGAGCAGTGGTCTCTACCTACCATCAGACGATGAAATTCCCCACCGACTCCGGGACGGGGGAAGTTCGCGGCAGCCCCCAGGAGTCTAGACGGTGCTACTTGGCGGCAGTCTCGATGCGCAAAAGGGTTAACACCGGCCAACCTCTGGAAGACCCGAGGGAAAGAAAGCGGTCGACCCAGCGTCCGGAACCGACAGCGCCCACTTATGATATTCCGTTGACAAAGGACCGACCGGATCGGATGGTCCAGGTTGGGTCGGATCTCCCCGAGCAGGAGCGGGAACAACTTGTCGGCTTCGTTCAGGAGAATGCCGACATCTTCGCCTGGTCTCCATCCGACCTAACGGGCGTCAACCCAAGCACCGCCCAGCACCACTTGAATATTTCGCCCGACGCCCGACCGATAAGGCAGAAGCCATGGCGCCAAGCCCCTGATAGGCAACTCGCCGTCCGCGAAGAGGTGGAACGACTCTTAGCAGCTGGCTTCATTGAGGAAGCCCATTATCCGCAGTGGCTGTCTAATGTGGTGCTGGTGAAGAAATCTAATGGGAATTGGAGGATGTGCGTTGACTATACCAGCCTCAATCATGCATGCCCAAAAGACTGTTATCCCCTCCCAAGGATCGATCAGCTAGTCGACGCAACCGCCGGGCATGCCCGCCTGTCATTCATGGATGCCTTTTCCGGTTACAACCAGATCAGAATGGCGCCCGAGGACCAAGAGCACACGGCTTTCATCACCGACCTGGGGACGTATTTCTATAGGGTCATGCCGTTCAGACTTAAAAACGCAGGCGCCACCTATCAGAGAGCCGTCAACAAGATGTTCGCCGCGCAAATCGGGCGAAACGTCGAGGTCTATGTCGATGACATGATTGTAAAAAGTCACAGGACAGCCGACCACCTCATCGACCTGGCTGAGGTATTCTCCACGCTCCGGAAGCACGACCTACACCTGAACCCAACAAAGTGCATTTTCAGCGTGGACTCAGGGAAGTTCCTCGGATTCGTCATACACGAAAGAGGAATCGACGTGAACCCTGAGAAGGTGCAGGCGGTCATCGATATGCAGGGCCCCCGGACAATCAAGGACTTGCAACAACTGAACGGAAGGCTGGCTGCCCTATCACGATTCCTATCTCGATCAGGAGATCACTGCCTTTCCTTTTTCCGGGCGCTGAAGAACCCGAAGAACTTCCAATGGATGGCACAGTGCGAGGAGGCTTTCGGGCAGGTCAAGCGACATTTAGCCCGCCTCCCTCACCTGGCCTCGGTCCTTCCCAGCGAAAAACTCAGCGTCTACCTAGCCGCTTCTCAACATGCGGTCAGCTTCGTCCTTATCAAAGAGGCCTATGGGAAACAACTGCCGGTCTACTACGTCAGCCATGTCCTAAACGGACCCGAAGAGCGTTATCCGCCAATTGAGAGGCTCGCCCTGGCGCTCGTACTGGCATCTCAGAAACTGTGCCCTTACTTCCAGGCTCACCCAATCGAGGTAGTCACTGATCAACCACTCCGACAGATTCTATCTAAGTTTGACGTTGCAGGTCGGCTCCTCAAATGGTTGGTGGAACTCGGAGAATTCGACGTACACTACGTACCGAGAACAACAATCAAGGCCCAGTCCGTGGCGGACTTCATTGCCGAGTTGGTCCAAGACAGAGACGAAAGCTCCAACCGGCCGGACGAGGCCTGGGATCTACACGTCGACGGCTCGGCAACCTCGAACGGTGAGGGTGCGGGTTTGGTGCTCTCAGCCCCCGATGGACGCTCGTTCGAACGTTCCCTCCGCCTTGGGTTCCGGGCAACCAACAATGAAGCCGAGTACAAGGCGCTCCTGGCGGGGCTCGAGCTGGCGCTGGAAATGCAGGTGGACGCTATCCGCGTCTTCACCGACTCGCAGCTCGTGGCCGAGCAACTCGGCGGCGGATACGAAGCCAGGGAGATAACCATGATCAAATACCTGGCGGAGGTAAAAAACTTAACTTCGAAGTTCTCCCGCTTTACGATAACCAAGGTGCCGAGGAGCCAAAATCAGAAAGCCGACGAGTTGGCAAAACTGGCCTCGGGACCTGACCACGGGAATCACCCCGAGGTTGAGGAGCTCCCGTCCCGCGCCATCTCGATCGCAGCTATAAACTCCACCCAGGCGAGCCCCATGTGGGTGCAGGAGATGCTGCTTTTCAAACGCAGCGGCGTTCTGCCCGAGGACGAGGCCACAGCCCGACGCATACGCCGAACCCAGGCGTGGTATTCCGAGATGAACGGACTGCTATACAAGCGATCCTTCTCCCGACCTCTGCTGCGATGCCTCGAGCCAGAGGAAGCCCGAGCAGTCCTGGCCGAGGTCCATGAGGGGATCTGCGGGGAGCACATCGCTGGTCGGACGCTGGCCTACAAAATCCTGCGTCAAGGGTACTACTGGCCCACCATGTCCCGAGACGCAAGATCCTATGTGCAGCGGTGCGATCCATGCCAGAGGCACACTCGAATGCCACGACAGCCGGCGGTCCCTTTGTCCCCCATCGACAGCGCATGGCCGTTTGCACAGTGGGGGTTGGACCTCCTCGGCCCCTTCCCACCGACCTCCGGCCAACGATGATACATCATCGTGGGCGTAGACTATTTCACCAAATGGGTAGAAGCCGAGCCGCTGGCCACGATCACGGAGCGGCAAGTGGAGAAATTCATCTGGAAAAGCATCATAACGCGGTTTGGCTTGCCCAAGGCCATCATCATCGACAACGGGGCTCAGTTTACCAGTACTCGGTTCCGCGAGTTCTGTGCGAGCCACGACATTCAGCTAAGGTTCAGCTCGGTGGCCCACCCCCAGACGAACGGGTTGGCCGAGTTAACTAACCGGTCTATCCTGAGCGGACTTAGGAGATGGGTGTCGGCGGCCCAAACGACCTGGGTGGAGGAGCTTCCCAGTATCCTGTGGTCCTTATGGACCACCCCCAAAACTGCAACCGGAGAGTCTCCCTACAACCTCTCGTTCGGGACAGAAGCCATCCTGCCCCCCGAGATAGCTCTGCCGACCCCAAGGATGGCAAACTACGACGAATGGGCGTCGACCCAGGGGTTGCGAGCAGGCCTCGACCTACTCGAGGAACAACGCGCCGACGCGCACTTGAAGGACCTCTCATACAAAAGGGTCGTCGCTAGAATTCACAACCGAAGAGTGCAGCCCCGACCCATTAAACTAGGCGACCTAGTCCTGCGGAAGGCCGAAGTTAGTGATCCCGCCCGATCACGGGGCAAGTTGGCCCCCAATTGGGAAGGACCCTATCGGGTGACCGAAGTCGTTAGGACCGGGGCCTATAGGCTCGCAATAGTAACGGGTCGCCCACTGCCGAGGACTTGGAACGTGCAAAACCTCAAAAAATTCTTTCCATGAACCAGGACTTGGCCAAAATTGTATCAAAACATCAGGAGGCACGAGACAACAAATTGAGAAGAAGGTAAAAATTCCATTTATTAGAAAAACTCGTTACATCGGTGGACAAAAACAAAACAAAGTTACAAGAAGCTCTTATTCCTCGGGGGCGTCCGGGGAGTCATCAAAAGGGACCTCGGCCGGCATATCGACCCCCATGTCCTCAGGAAAGGAGTCAAAGGGGTCCTCGGCAACCTCGGAGTCCGGATTGCGCGCCTTGAAACGCGCAAGGGCAATCCGATACCCGTACTCATACGAGACCCGCCCGGTCCTAACAAGGCCCAGCTGGAAGCCTGAGGAACCCTTGTAGTCCTCGATCAGCTTCTTGTCCTTCTCCGGTCTCAGGCGGATCTTGGCTTCAAGGTCTTTGGAGGCCTTCCGCGCCTCGGCACGCGACTCCTCCAGGCGACAAATAAGCTCCAGCGAATCCACCCTCGCCGAGCGAGCCTCGGCCACGGATGCCCTCAAGCGCGTCTGCAGCTCCACATTATTTCCTTCAGACGCCTCCAGCCGCGTCTGGAGCTCGACACCCCGCTCCGTTGACGCCTGGAGCTCGGTCTGAAGGCGCTCCACCTCCGCCTCCAAACCTAAGGCATGTTGCTCGACCGTCGCGACCGCCTCGGGACCCGCCCCGGCACGGACCTCGTCCAGTTGCTTCCGGAGCTCAGCATTGCGGGCGCCCAGGGTGGTGATGACTCGCCTCGCATCGCGAACGCGGTCCATCAGCGCCGCGGCATAGTGGTGGCCCTACAAACAAACAAGTTAGGACTAAGCCTATCCGGGCGCATACAGAAGGACAAAACTTGACTTACCCACAGCAGTGACTTAGCAGACTTGCTAAGCAGGGTCTCGGAGGGCATGATATACAGATCCCGAGCTATGTCGGGATGGAGGCCTCTGCGGATGAACCCCGCCGCGCATTCCCCGTCAGCCCACACCCGGCTGCCCCGGGTGAGGCCCTCCCAGCGGCCCACTAGCGGGTCGACGGCCTCGCCGCACGGGATTGCGCCCACCACCCGCGCAAGGTACGGCTCGTCCCCTCCCCCGCTCGGGAAGCGGCAGAGCTCGCGGATGGTAGGCTGGCGAGGGGCCTCGGCCGTCACCCCCTCGCTCGGGCCGGCCTCGCCCTCCCTTGGGCCCCCCGCGGAGCGATCCGTCGGAGCGCTCGCGACGTCCACCGCCTCGGCTGCGACCACCTCGGGTTCCTTCCCTGAAGGCCCTCGCGCCCTCTTTCGAGGACGATCGGCCTCGACGACCACCGGGGCCTCCCATGAACCAGTCCCCGCCGCGGGCAATGAACGGGCCGACAAGGCAGACGAGACCTTCCCCCCGCGCAGCGCTTGAAGAACCACCATCTCTGCATAGAAAAGTCGAATGACGGTCAGCTAACAGGGTAAGTCCATGAAAAGAAACCCTAAGACTACCCCTTAGAGCATACCTCGAGGCACCGGGCTTAGACCCGCCTCGACCAACCACTGCTCGGACATATTCCGGATGGCTCTGGAGGCTGGAAGAATCTCTCTAAGCCTCCGGAGCCCTCGGCGCTCCTCGTCGTCCAAGACTGGAGCGGTGCTGTCTATCGCGTGCGCCCCCCAATGGACCCCGAACCCCCAGTCTCTTGAACGACTAACAAAAAGAAGCGCGCCTTCCACCACTTATTATTGGAAGGGGCTCCGCTCACTCGAAAGCCCGCTCGGGCGGACAGATAATAGCCGCCCGACCCCTTGGAAAGGCGAAAATAGGAAAGGAAGATGGGCCGGGTCAGGGTTATATTGGCGTAATGGCATTCCCCCAGGAACGCCACCAGGTAACGTCATGAGTTTGGCGCCAGCTGGGACGGGGAGATTCGCCACCAAGAAAGGCAGGAAGTTATGATGGGGTGCAGGGGGAGGCGTAGCCCGGCCTCGAAGGCATCAATAGTAAGGACAAAGCCCCCGGGAATCGGGTCATACGCCCGCTGGCCGGGCTCAGGGATTAGAAGGACGAATTCCCCCGGGATGCTATAGAGATCCCGGAGACGACTCAAAGATGACTCACTCATGATAGAGTCGAGGTCATGCGGCCGCATTAGGGCCTCAAGGGCCCGGGCCCGGGTCGCCTTTTCGTCGGGGGACGAATTAGGATTCGACACAGCCGCCATGTCCCCGACTTTTGCCAAAGGAGAGGAAGAGGGGGAGGAGGAAGAGGACATCATTCTTAGTAACCTCTAGTAAGAAAAGAAGGAACGTTCAAACGCAAGCAAAACGATGGAGGCCGAAGCAGCGCGACAAAAGCAGATGAGGAAACCTCCCAGGGGCTACCCGCATGATATTTATATCCCGCCAAAAGCGTCGGCTCTTCCCCTCCCGAGATGCGTCGCATCGGAACGACTAAACGTCACTCAACCATAAATACAGCTTGACAAGACGCCCAACAAGCACATTACATGTGGCGAGAGACAGGCGCGCGACGTCGGTCTTCTTGAAAACAGGCGATTCATGAAAAAGGCTCGCCCCTGGGCTACCGGGCAGGCCAAAGGCTACCTCGTCGCCCGCGCCGCCGCCCACGTCGCAGCTCCTTGGCTGCAGTCGATCCGACACCTCAGCGCGGCCTGCCCGCCTGCGTCGTGTCCCTCGGCCTCATGTCGCCCGAGGCCACACCAGCGCGGCCTGCCAGCCTGCGTCGTGTCCCTCGGCCTCATGTCGCCCGAGGTCACACTAGCGCGGCCTGCCCGCCGTGCATCGTGCCCCTCGGCCTCATGTCGCCCGAGGCCACACCAGCGCAGCCTGCCCGCCTACGTCGCTACCCTCGGCCTCATGTCGCCCGAGGCCACACCAGCGCGGCCTGCCCGCCTGCGTCGTGTCCCTCGGCCTCATGTCGCCAGAGGCCACACCAGCGCGGCCTGCCCGCCTGCGTCGTGTCCCTCGGCCTCATGTCGCCCGAGGCCACACCAGCGCGGCCTGCCCGCCTGCGTCGTGTCCCTCGGCCTCATGTCGCCAGAGGCCACACCAGCGCGGCCTGCCCGCCTGCGTCGTGTCCCTCGGCCTCATGTCGCCCGAGGCCACACCAGCGCGGCCTGCCCGCCTGCGTCGTGTCCCTCGGCCTCATGTCGCCCGAGGCCACACCAGCGCGGCCTGCCCGCCTGCGTCGTGTCCCTCGGCCTCATGTCGCCAGAGGCCACACCAGCGCGGCCTGCCCGCCTGCGTCGTGTCCCTCGGCCTCATGTCGCCCGAGGCCACACCAGCGCGGCCTGCCCGCCTGCGTCGTGTCCCTCGGCCTCATGTCGCCCGAGGCCACACCAGCGCGGCCTGCCCGCCTGCGTCGTGTCCGGCGGCCTGCCCGCCTGCGTCGTGCCCCTCGGCCTCATGTCACCCAAGGTCACACCTGCGCAGCCACCGCATTCCCACTGCATCACCTCAGATCCCCAATTTCCGCAATCCTCGCGACGAACCAGCTCCGCTGAGCCATCATAGTCCCATAAACCCAAGGCCATGCTTCGTGCCTCCCTACGGCGACCATCGCATAACCTTATTTGGGGGGGGAGTATGATGAGGATAGTAATTATGATAAGACCCCCGCGACGTCAGCTGACGCCCCGCGTCTTTGACGGGCTGACAACGCCTGGCCAGCATGGGCCGGAACGCCAGCCGAGGCCCATTAACGATCGGTCAGACTCGCCTCCTCACGACACGCCAGCGGCAATGTCAGACGTCATCAGGGGTACGACCCTGCTCCCAGCGAGCAGGTGCATCCGATAACACTCAAGCTCCTTATAAATACCCTCGCGTTCTAAGATGCAGAGGGGGGACAGGAAAAACACCCTAAAAACCACTCTTCTCCACATCACTAACTTGATCGTCGGAGGGGTCGGGCCGAGCTTCCGACCCAACCTGTGTGTAGGGACGAGGACGAGGCGTGTCGCCGGACTTACAGGCGTGAAGCCCTTTCCCGGAGGAAACGACGTCCCCTTTCCCCGACCGAATCCACCAGCGGGTCGACGACCTTGACTGCCCCGAGGAACCACCCGGGAGATTCCCTCCATTCGGACCCAGGACAAGCCGCGACGGCCTCGAGGCCACGGCATAAAATTGTTTACCACAACACCATCAACCACCTAAATTCTTTACATTTTGGCTTTACAAACATTTCCACCAGCTTCGGCATTGCAAGTTTCACAATCACAGGTGCACTGAGATAAGGTTCCATTCATTCTCTTCTTTTATTTACTATCTGCAGTTGTTCTAAAACACCAGACTCCGTCATAAGCTTCCAGATTGCGTGGTCTTCTTTGACATGCTCCTATCTTTCTTTGGTGCTCGACTCGAACTACAGCCCCAACATTTCTTGGAAGGCCTTCATAGATGAAGCTGGCAATCCCACGACCACCGTTACACTCTTCATTCCATTGACCTGAGGAAGAAACACCACCACCTTGTGCGGCAGCTCGGCCGGGCCGGACTGAACCGCCTCGCCCCACCCGAAGTCCGAGCTCATGAACTTGAGTTTGGTCCATGTCGTGATCACCAGCGTCGCGGTCAGGGACGGTCTAGCCCGGTTCGACTCGAAGTAATCGATCGCGGACCGAATGAACCGGTCGGTCGTGTTCCGCACCGCGGCCTGGATCAGCCGGGCGGCGAAAGAGACGGGGTTGTCCTGCAGCTCGCCGGCCTCGCACAAGCAGCAGCCGAACACGACCCCGTTCCCGAAGAACCCCACCGGTAGCGGCGGCTGGAACCGACGCCGGACGTCGACCGCGAACAGAAGCTTGGTCTTCTGATGAGGGTCCATGTTAAGGGCCCGTGTCCAGGATCTCCAGATGAAGGCGGAGAGGGCCACGAAGCAGGTGCAGGATCCGTCAACGGTGGCCATGAGCTTGAGCCGGTCCAGCTCGTCAGAGCCGAAGGTGAAGGCCCGGTACCGGTTTGGCTCGGACTCGAAGAGTTGTGTAAGGTTCGATTCGTCCTCGAGCTCGGCGAACTCGTGGTGGGGGAACTCGATCTTTGGGGGGTGACGAGCTCGTTGTATAGTACGGTCCAGGAACGGGGCCCGGGACAGGCGACGGTTGCGGGCCGTCTCCGCCCACGACTGGAGGAACTCGACGCTTGATATCCCGTCTGCCATGCAGTGGTTCATGGCCAGTCCCACGACGAACCCACCGCACTCGAATCTCGTCACCTGGATGGCCATATAAACGTGATCCATATCATTAATCAACTTCATCTGGTACTGGTAAGAAGATTGCTGTCATATATGGAAAGGCATTTACGTCACCTGCACAGTGAGGAGAGGAGTCTGCAAAATGTTCTTGGCTCGAGGGTCAACGTAGACGAGCTTCCCAAGCTTCTCAGGATCAGGGATGGAGATGTCCCCCACCACCTCCATGTCGCACTCCGCTGCCGCCTCCACGAACGGCACACCCCGCCCGTCGCACTTCACGATGAGCTTTCCCTCCGGGCTGATGGTGAGGCTCCCCGAGAAGGGGTAAAAGTGAATCAGCACCTTGGCTAGGGCGTCTCTCAGAACCCGGCCGACGTCGGCGGTGCTCCTGTCGGTCGCCGCCGCGAACAAGTGCACCGTCTTCATGATCCCGGCAACGTTCTGATCTAAGTTCGACAGGAAGTAGAACTCGCCATCTCCGGCGTCCTCAACGGGGTGCACTCTCACTGGCTCCGATCTCGTTACAATGAACGCGACTTCACCATTAGAATCTTTGTTATCCATCTACGAATACATGAAGAAACAAAATCTAAGTATTTCTAATGGGTTTTAGAGAATGATAACATATTGTACTCGGACCAATGGTATATAAATGAGATCGGTAAAGATACAAAGAGCAATGAACATTAATCGTAAGAAAGAATGGTTTTAAGCACAAAATAGAAAAGAAAGATCACGATCAATGCGACACAAGACATTACCATGGCCGAACGAAGACTGCCATAAGAAGGAACAGCTCTCGAGCATGGTTTACATTAGGCCCTGATCCATGTTCTCTAGAGTAAAACACTAGGCTGTAAAGCGGCACCCAAACGAAGTTCTGTGGACAGTGGACGATGGACATATATATAGAATAGAAGAAAGGGCAATGCTGGTGTTGGGATTGACAAATGCATAAATGTAGTTTGGTGAACCGGTTGCGCAGTGTCACAACACTTGAGACTTGTGACAGCAACTTTTGATCTCCCTATTCAAGGTGAGCTTGCAAAAGGATTCATTCTCATGAAGCTTTCTAGGGTGGCACAGCTCCTTTTTCAACCACTATTAATGCTTCTCTTCATGTGCTGCGATATGAGGAACTCAGGCTCGACATAAATGGTGATCAAACCCATCTCTCTGCGACCCAATAAATCAGGGTAGGTGCAACTACTCTTGAAGTCGATGAATAGACCAACACCAGCTGGTCTTTGGTCGAAATCGTCTTCCAAAGTGTTGGATCAGTTGAAAAAAAAGAAAAAAAAACAAAAAGAGAAAAAATGTCACGTGATACTCGACATTACGTAGCTGACGTACGTATCACATACATGCATGGTTCTGAAATCAAAGAGTACTTTATACAGTACAAGGAGGCCAATCTGGTTTCGAGGCATTCACGCTTCGTCTTCTCTCTCTTGCGAACACTGTTCGCTGACAGCTTCGGACCTGCAACGCAAAGTTCCAGCAGAGTAGACGCGGATGTTGTTTCCTCCTGAAGATAACTTTAGATCCCGGAAAACCATGCCGGGATTGGATCGGCAGAGGCACTCCTTGGGCATGAGAAGCACCCTCACCATGCAGCTCTCCTCCAGCCACGGAGCTGCATGGAGATGTGAGGGCAGATCGACCATGAACTCTCCGAACTCGTCCGTCGTTCCACATGTCCAGTTAGTCTTCCTCGTGGATTCCTCATTTGTTCTGCATCCCACCCCAATTCTGGCGCCTTCAACCACGCAGCAATGTCGATGTTAGTCAACTCTTGAACCATCTGGTTTTCGTTTTCGGCCCACAATTCAATTTTTATATCATTTTTCTTTGGATATATGAACATCGAAGAGGTAACCTTGACAAAGACATTACACCTCATGAGAGCCAAGTCGCCGTACCCTCTAAGAAACAAAGACATCATCAAATATTCCGGAGAAATAGACGGGAAAAAGAAAATGGATTTCCTGTTACATCAAGCATTAGATTATGCAATCAGGAAGCTTAACTTTTACATAAAGCCACTGAATAATATATAATTCATATCATAACCTCAAGAACAGAAGAAGATTCATATATACTGCATCTCAAGATTGGAAAAATGCAGACACTAATGTATTCCTACACCAAAAAAATGTGTTGTTGCTTCAGTTGTCACTCACCACGTTGACCTATTAATTAGGATCACCCAACAGATGATCATACTTCTTTATCTTCAAGCAAAAATGTTCGAATGAAACTCCTAAAAATGAGAATATGTAGCTTCCATGGACTGAAGAAATTTGGAATGTTCGTGTGCAGATCATGAAAGAAGTAAGATCATCATGTCTAACACCACTAGTAGAAAAAGGAAACTAGATCGAACATGTGTATTCATAAACACTAGCTCGGTTCTTTCGTGTTCATGATATATATATATTTATTGCATCTAAAACATCGCATGAATAACTGTTTGTCTGCATACTGTTCGATTATACAATGGTTGATCCCCTGTTTCAGGACTAATAGACTAAAGGAAGAAGAAAAGGCTGTGTGACCTGGAACAGGGAAGGTGACGGGGTCGGATCCTGGCCTCAAGCATGCATCGCAGAGGAGGGTGCCGGCGACAAGCACGGAGGAGATCCTCTCCTCTCCGTATCCTGCCAATCGCACAAGCTCCGCACGCGTGAGCTGCATGGAGATCTCCTCGCTCGTCAACGCCGAAGCACACAACCTGGAGCTCAAGAACAACGACGACGCCACCAAAATGGAGGCCCCAAGAAGAAATCCATGCGTCTTTGGCATCATCTTCTTCAGCACTATTATCTGGCTGGAAGTGGGATCTCAGAAGATATATATATCACGCACATACATATGGTTCTGACGATTAATGAATCGTGGGAGAGGTGATTTGTAAGATTAGGATTGAATTTTTGGACATGACCAAATGTAGCTTCTCGAGTGGTTGTTCAACCACTGAAGCAACCTCTTCCAAGGTGGCAAGCGACGTAAGTGACAGAGATGCGTCGCCACACGCACTCAGCTCTTTACACAGAGAAGAAAACTCGGAAAGAATAAGATATTTGATCCGTAATGTTGTCAAAAAAAGTAAAACGAATTACTACAACAACACATATAACGTATAGTTTCAAGCATTGATGCATTCGAAGTTAGGTGCATGAACTTGTGATCAACGCAACCTTTCTTGATGTTGATTTTGCTAAAATTGTCTTGTCACTGATCACCATCGCAAATCTTTGCAACGATCAAAACATGTCAGCATTTGCACTTGTTGCTTTGTAAACCAGAAGAATGCCATGTTCCTTTCCTTTAAACGCAAGCAAAAGCTTCCCCCCCTCTATCAAACTAGACTTTTCTCCAACCATCCTAGAACTAGAACTCACAGGTTACCTTGTGAATCCTGGTGGGCAGTCGATCTATTCTGAACATTTCTGTCGCTTGATTTGGGGAGTCAAGGACATGTCTCACCTAACGACCGCATTGCATTGTGGTACTATTGCTTATTGCCTCCGTCTTCAGTGATTGGTGTTCCTCTATGTTTTGGAAAGCAAGACGTGTCACGTTCCAGTACGAATTAACTCAACGTCGAGAAATTCAATGAATTTTCATTAAAAATTCATTATATATATATATATAATATAATATAATTGTACAAATATTCATTATATTTATTAATTATCTAACTATCCATCTTATCTCAGATGTTCCCCAATAGTCGCCTCCCGTTGTTCCGCTAACTTGAAAATTCGCTATACTATCTGCAAATAATCTATATCATGATACCTAAAAATAGTTTTAGATTAGCACAAATATTGAGTAGGGAATAGAGGTCAAAGATAAACCTAATAATAATACACTGATCAAATATGATAATAAATTAATTTTGCATATGATATGTGAATCACAAAACAATAATTAAAAGTACAAAATCATAAGAGTAATCAAGGTTGCATACATATTCTTTTATATAATATTATCCATAAATACAACCAGTGTAGTTATCTCAAAATTAGAAATTCGTAATAATTTTAAAATTAAGTAAAAAATGAGTGGATATTCATCTCAAGTGGAATATTTAATTTTAATTATATTTTATGATAAATTGATAAAAAAAGTTTTAATCTAAATCGACTTTTTAAAGTCAGGAAATAGATAAAATTTAACTTTATTTCAAAATTAGCTCTCCGATCTCTCCTTCTTAATTACTATTATATAAATTTTAAAGTTTTATATCTAGATAATATAAAACCTATTTTATATTTATTAAAAATTATATAAAAATATTTAGAAATATTTTTAGATGTTATATATCAAAATATATAAAAATCATGAATAAATAATCATTAGACTTTCATTTTGGGTAATTATCTATTTTAATTTTGTTCTACATAACTTTTTTTTATATCTCTGAAAGTTTATCAGAAATTTTCATGAATTTTCTAATATAGAATTATTGATTTTTAATATTTAAATTCATAAAGATAGTTTTATAATACTATTAAATTATATTTTTATTTTCATAAATTATTCTATGTGTGATTGAAATTTTAATCTGTTCATTCTATTTTTTGTGAAAAAAAAGGAAAACTGAATTAGATTGAAATTGGATTTGATCCGGCATAGGTCTGACCCGAGTCAGACCGGTCGTCAGACTCCATCACGTTCAGCCAACCGATCGACTGTCGCCTAACTCAATTTTGGTGCGGACCCGAGTAAGCCGGCTTGCGCATAGTCGGTGCCGCTTAATGGACCGATGGCTTGGCAAGTTCAGCTCGGCCAAGTAATGGGCCGTAGTGGCCCAACGCTCGTAGACCGAGTTCTCCGTGTCCCGCAGACTCAGCAGCCCACTTTCTGTAGCCCCTGTACGACCCGGTACTGCAGCCCATCCCGTTTTCTCTTTCCCGCCCTCCGACGAATGTGCCGAGCACGTGAGCCCTTTTTGGCTGCTCCAGAATTATCCCAGAATTGTAGTGAGGAGTTCGACCTAATATAAACCCTATGGTATGGTATGGACTTCGGGTTTGTACTATTAAGGTTAGTTTTCGAAAATTATGGCCATATGATGATTGACTCTAATTTATTTCTTTTGTATTTATTATACTACTATCTTTGTATATGTTTTGGGAGGAGGGCATATGAGTCACCAATTTTTTGTTGATTATCTATTATTCATATATTTTTTTAAGTAATAATCTGGTCCTCTTACAGACACCAGCAGAGAGGAGCATAACTCTATGAGTAGGTAAAGTTGTGTCGATGCACTTCAATTTTTTTATATAATTTTTGTAAGATAATATTATTTAAGGACATTTAAAATTTGTTTGAATAAAATTAACTAATAACTTTACTATCTGCTTTGTGATTCGGTGAAAAATATATCACATTTGGTGCATGTTAAAAAAAATTAAATTAAATTAAATTCTAGGTCAACATGTGAAGTGTGCACCTCACCAACAATGGGCATTTGAGTTAGATATTTGATGAATACTTCTGGTAACAACAGAGAAATATTATATAATATTTCCATAGAATCCTTTTTCTTTATGTATATCAACAGCAACAGCAACATCAAATATATTTGGACATCAAGTCGGTGCATATGTCCAACAGCGGATGAAGAATTATTATGATGACTTTTGTTTTTATCATATCCCAATAATGGATGGAAAGCGCAAGTCCAACAGCGAACGAAGAGTCCATTAGTTTTTATTTGATCTCTCAATAATAGATAGAAAGAATCATTATGATACTCATAATAATAGAGATGATATCTCTGATCTATCGACACTGAATGAAGGTGTCGGTAGATCCCAAAAGGAATCGCTATATTAACATTCTGACATCAACAGGACCTATCGCATGTCCTCATATCATATCAAAATTATCTATCATTTTATAACATATCATCATATTGACTCAGACACGCAATAACAAGACAATGCAATGCAATGCAATGATTGATACTCACTGTATGATGGGTCCTAACTAAGCTCTTGTGGAGCACAACCTAAGTAGATCAATTATGCATCTTTCAATACATGTGTAAGACAAATCGACAAATAGATAAACAAATTACTTGTTTATCATGTATCGTACTCGTACATGCATGCATACGTAGGGTTAGATGAAACTTTAATAATGCGTGTGTGCCGAAAGTATGAAGTCATTTCTCGATAATCCAATCAAACGACGTGAAAGTTGTGCCCTCTCAGTGCAATAAACAAATTAACCAGATAGATAAATCAACCATGGAGAGGAGAACCCAAATCCAAGTCTATAAGAGTAGGTGACACAACTTCTCCATTGCCCTCGCACCTCCGAGAGAAGCAGGTGATGGAGAACACAGAGGAAGGCCTGCCAACTGACCAACACTTCCATCACGACCTCGTCTCCAGCCTTCCACTCGAGGAAGGCATGTCGCCGGTGCGCCTCCGAAAGTACCAAGGCGTTTGGATGTCGGAGTACTTCCTGGTGGGCACCATGAACGCACAGCGATACTTCAAGGCTCGCCCCACCGACATCCTCCTCGCCAGCTACCCCAAGTCCGGCACCACCTGGCTCAAAGCCTTGACCTTCGCCACCATGACCCGAACCCGTCACTCCTTCGGTTGCCATCCTCTTCACCACCTCAACCCCCATGAGTGCGTGCCACTCCTCGACGAAATTGCCGGCAGCCTCGAGAGTCTCTCCGAGATCGACTTCGCGAGCGATCCTCGCCTTATCAGCACCCACCTGCCTTTGTCCCTGCTACCCGAGTCGATCAAGAGCTGTGGTTGCCGACTGATATACGTTTGCCGGGAGCCCAAAGATACGTTGGTCTCTCGGTGGCACTTCCACGGCAAGATAGTAACGAATATGGGGAAGAGCGAGGAACTTCCTTTCGAGAAGATGTTCGACATGTTCTGCGACGACATCATGCCAAGCGGGTCGATATGGGAGCATGCCTTGGGCTACTGGAACGAGAAGACACAGACACCGGGGAGGGTGCTGTTCTTGAAGTATGAGGAGATGTTGGAGGATCCCATGGGAACGTTGACGAGGTTGGCGGAGTTCCTGGGTTGCCCCTTCACCGAAGAGGAGCTTAGGGTGGGAGTGCCAGCGGAGATCGTAAACCTCTGTAGTTTTGGGAACCTGAGAGATTTAGCTATGCAACAGAACCGCAGAATCAGCCCTGGTGGTATCATGACGACGGAATCTTACTACAGAAAAGGAGCAGCCGGGGACTGGAGGAACCATCTCAGTCCAGAGATGGCTGATAAGTTGGATCAGATCACCGCGAAGAAGCTGCAAGGAACAGGTTTGACTCTTGGGCGTCCGAACTAGGAGACCACCGCCATGGACGCTTAATTAATTAGTTTCCAGCCCATGGAATGGATTCTGCTTGCAGTGTGCTTCGAAATTTCTCTGTGTCGGTGTGATGAACTGTGCATGTAGCGCGTGGATAAAAAAATAAAACAGCATTTGCATTTCCAATCCAGCATACAGTGAACGACAGGTCCATTGTTTGTTTGCTTGGCAAAAGAGTAGCCTGCAGCCAGCAATCTGGTGGATAAAAAGAAAATGGTTTGGTTGCTGGAGAAAGCAATCCGGTGGAAAGATAGATTTGAAGGGATCTTGCAGCGTCGGATAATGAATATATATATATATATATATATATATATATATATATATATATATATATAGTGACTCTCCAAAAAAGAAACTTAAACTTGTAGCTCAATTATGGAGGCGACGCACGTACGTACTGTGCTGGATCTGGAATTGCTCATCCATGATTTAGCCGGAGACCATCATCCTTTCAATAATTGACCTGCATAAAATGATAGCAGCCGAATGATTTGCATGCGTATCCGTCGGATGTGTCTTTGTGTATCCAACGTGGAGTCGACCTAACAGCAATATCATATCAGATTCTTGATGTGATCTCTCTAACATTCAAGTCAGGTTCCGACAATGATTTAGGTGGAGGTGAGGTGAGAGTGAGACCGATCGAATCTTAACAACTATATTATGATCTGCCTTTTACGGTAAGGAGGAATAGTCTTATAACCAAAAATATTTTTCATATATTTTCTGTTCGATTGATACTAACATGAAGTTGGATAAGATCACCGCGAGGAAGCTGCATAGAACTGGTTTGTCTCTTGCTCTTCCGGACTCGAGGACCACCACCATGGACGCTTAGTTCCCAGCCCATGGAGGATAGATAGATTCAGCCGGTGGGCGTGTGCAATGTGCTCGACGGTTTTTGCTCCGTGTTGCAGGTTTAGAGTTGACTGTGTGACTCGCCCCTGTGCTGAATTTTCTTATGTCGATCCAGCAAAAGGTGGACGACAGCTCCAGCTGAGATCATGCATGGATTTTGGTTTGCCTTATGCCAAAACAAAAGACACTGACGACCTCACCCAATTAGCCACGGAGAGAGGGGAGGCGGGGAGAACTCAAGGCCAGAGGAAGGCCTGATTCCTGGTAAGACCATGACCACCTCACCTCCACCCTTCCGCTCGGGCAAACTGCAAAGCGTGCCCTCGATGCGCCGCCACAGAAGTACGATTGGAGCTCTACACGGCGGCGGGCATCATCAACGTCCAACGACACAAAAGAAGATTTGTTTTCCGAAAAACCACTCTGAATAAAACTCGCATTAATAGTTTCAAGAGTACATAACGAAGTTCAAATTGTAATCTCATCTTCATTTCTTTTCCTAAATAGAATTTAGTTCCAATAAAGCATAAAAGGTATCACCTAAACCTATACCGCAATTGTAAATAGTTTCAATTTAAAATTATGATGATTGATTCCCTTAAGTTCTTCTCAGTTATAATATAAAATCATGTAAACACAATAAGACAGACCTATCAACCCAATTTGAGTAATATGTTAGACGGACCGGATCGAATGGGCAAATCTAATGTTAATTAACGAACAATTATGTCCACCATTCTGTGAGAAAAACGACCTGTTCTTAAGTTCAGATTTTATCAAGAGATGGTGCAGATAATTGAACTCAACAGACACTCAAAACCTTTAGAAAAAGGTATGATCATAAGCATGGTATGGCATCCATGCAGACTCGCAAAAGGAATAGATCAAATCAGGTTACAACATTATGAGTCCTGGATTTAGGGAGTTACAGAAAAAACCAGTTCTAGTGTATCTTTCTTTTACAAATTCCATCTAGATCATCTAGTTTCCTTGAAAACCTGTGGTCCAAAAATGTATGATCTAACAAGCAACTATTACATCTTCCAAAATGAATTATTGATTTCTACAAGATATAGTATATCTATGCTGCCTGGTCATGCGCCCGACCTTTTCTCCTTCAACAGGCAAGGCTTGAAAAATGGGCATTGAACTTGACCATGAGAATACTAAAGATAATCTCCAGACAACCATGTGTCAGAACCAATGTATCTCAGTGCATGATGCAACCTGTAATTGATGGATGTCTGAAGTTGATGTATCTTTCCCATAAATGCTTATATCTTCCGATAGCCAACTCTAGCCAGGGTTTCCTGTTCCCATTGTAATGCACAACAGCTGCACTCTCGATCAACCTATCATCAATATCTGAGTCATATCCCAGTCCTAATACATGCCATCTCCGGTCAAGGGGCTCAATCAACCCATAAAATGTGAGGAGGCCAGGAGAAAGTGTCCCCACCTTCCAGAGCATCCGATCAGCATTCTGTTCCTGCCAGTAGTGATATTTGGCGGTAACATTTACCTTTTTCCATGCTATGAGGTCAATGATGTTCATCCCAAATGCCCATCCACATGCCTGAGGATCAAACTTTGAGTTGATGATTGGATTGGAAAAATTCAGATACTTGTAGAACCGATGGAATGCCTCTAGACAAGTCTCCACAGCTCCCATAACGTTGCCATGCAATTCCACAGTGTATAGAGGGGTTAGATCCTTCTGCACCACAATGTCATCATCAAGAAACAGCACCTTTTCCAATAGTGGTAATATCTGTGGGATGTAGAAACGCAAGTGGTTCAACCGAGAATCAAATCTTAGATCCTTAAAATTCATTTCCCCACTTTGGTCTTTCAAACTGTCCTGAAATAACTGTCGAATTAGAGGAGAGTAAGAGGCATTCAACCAGGAAAACTCCTTTATGCTTCGGATTTCTACTGTACACCCTCTAAAATCATTCATGAGAAACCAAGTAGTCATGGCCCAGTAGTTAACCTCATCAGTTACCACATGAAACACAAGCTGTTGAGGGTGGTCAGCACTCGAGACAGTTGAATTTATGACAACAGAAGTTGCCAGCACGTTGTCAGAAAAGATACAGAAATGGTATAGGTTGTTGTCCACAAGCCGAGGAGAATTCCGCATTTCATCAGAAAATCTTTTAAGTGCTGGATTTCTGAACCACTCCTCTGTTAGCTTCATGCTTAAACAATGGAGACTTTTGGACATAGCTTCCATTGCCAGTTGACCAAACTGGACGCTCTGAACTATTGCTGAATTTGCACGCTCTTCAAGGGCAAGAGCGTGGCTCTTCAACGTTGATATAGTGGTGCTTACATCATAATGGGAGTCTTGGGCCTTGAATATTAGGTGCGCTAGTTGATTGATTATCGGATGTGCTTCTTCTTCGGTGATATTTTTACCCCTCACAGCTGCTTGAGAGAGCAGCCGTTGGCAATTCTTTATCTGTGAGCCAAGTTCCCAAGCAAATTGAAGGTTGTTATGCTCTTTGGCTATCACTACATATGCCTTAGCAAGGGTCATCTGATCAGCAAGTTGCCTGGCAAAGGAGGAGCTACTTAAAAGTTCCTGCGTGAGATTTAAACTTATATGCATAACTTCTTCATTGGTCAGGCCCTTCTCCTGAAATAATTTAGAAAAGACAGCTGAGAAGCCTGCCACTAGAAAATTGAAAGAGGATGCACATGCTACACTTACATCCTTCAAATGACAGAATGCATACTTAGGAAGAAATGTACAAGATATTAAAGCATAATAAGATCAAGATAACACACAATTTAAATAAACTAGCAATCAAATATGACTGGCAGAGACCGGATGATTGTTTTAACATCACATTTCAACAAAAATTTTGATGACGGAGCTGAAGATTGAGAAGACAATGTGCGCATGCTTGAATAATTAATACTACTTGTTGAAAGTAAGCTTTGCAAGAATTAGTTTACTGCTAACTCCAGAAACCTTGTTTGTAGTCTGGACATCAGGTTCTACCACGAGTGTAAAATTTTAGAAAAATTTGAAGAGGTTACTAGTTTCAGCAATATATCCACAACCTATTTAAGCCAATAATTTTTTTGTAAAGAACAATTTTGAAGTCATATGAACACACAGTCACACATACAAAAGTTGTCACATCCCGGATTTATAAAAAGGATAATAAATCAGTATTTTATTATCCATAATTTACATAATAAACTCCCTCCTTTTTATTTTTCATTTGTCTTTGAATTCAAATCTTTGTTCTTACAGTAATAAATATTCTATTAACTAAAAAAATGATAACATTTTCTTAGTAGGGTCACAAGTCTCTTCCACTCAAGCTTCAGATCTGTTACACGGTAGTATATTATTCTGAAAATAAATATAAAATAAAAACATATCAACAACCACACATGTTGGTAGGAATCTTAGAAAAATCATAAAAATAATCTTCAATATTTATTAAATATAAACAAATATCAATAATTCAATAAGAAAATATATCGATTCATCATAAATATTATACATCAGAAAAATGATGGTAATTTCTTACATAATAAACAAAATCATGCATCAGCCACATGCAACACATACATAATAACAAAGGCGTACATTACCGGATGGTGCACTCTCCCAACAGCGGATGGAGAGGCATATTCCATGGAATGGATTCCTCCCAACAGCGCATGGAGATGATCCATATCGCACTCCCAACAGTGGATGAAGTAGTATCCCTCACTCGTCCAAGTGGGGACACGTTCCTCCCAACAGCGGATGGAGGAACCGTCTAACCATCACGTTTGATGGCCCGTTGATCCCTGAAGGGAATCGCTATATCTGCCCTTGGTAAGGATACATAAACATCCATGATCATTCATTTACACTCATCCAATCACTCACGCATACATCAAGAAATCAATATGATTAAATATTATGAGACCATATTTGATGTAAATCTACTAGATTATGTTCATTGGTGGCTCTGCACTATGATGGGCCCGTAGCTCCTTTCACAAGTTGCACTCTAAATGTGAACTATTAGTTTAGTCACATCTACTACATGATACTCATCATATCAATATCATAAACATAAGAAAATATAAAACCAATAATTATTTTCAAATAACACCTTTAGATAAAACCTTTAAATTCATCAAATCATAAAAACATGAAACATCAATTTCCCAATAGTCTTCAATTAACCAAAACCATAATTGGAATAACTCAATTGACTTAAACCAAACTCAATTCGATTATGATCTAACGGAACCAACATCAAATCCTTATAGAACTGGTCTGGAATCACCCTAGACTGGTTTAATTTAGATTTGATTGATCTTGATTATGTCAAATAGGTTTGAACTAGTCAAGTTAATTTGGAATCACTCTAAACCGGCTTTAACTGATCAAACTTGTTTGATTTAGTCAATTAATGAGTTCAAACCAATAGAGAGGGAGGAAATTGGACTATGTCGTATAGTGCTAACCTAAATCGAACCAACCCACCTGAGTCTTTGACAGGTCACATACACTGCATATATCTATTCCACATACACTACATATACCTGTTTCAAGTACTAGGTTGAGTTGAGGTACGACGGGCTATATAAAAGGAACGACGATATGTCTAATGCCAATCGCGTAGCCGGGTAGACTTAACTTCATGAACTAGGCTAAGCCTCACTTATAAGTTGGGGTGAGCCTTGCCATTGAACTAGGCCTTACTTTGCTCGCGAGTTGGTCCTAGACACATGAGTTGAGGTCATATCTAACCACATGAATTGGGTCGTACCTAACTGCATGAGCTGACCGATGCTTGGCCACATGGTTGGGTCGTACCTTACCATATAAGTTGGGTTACACATGACCATATGGACTAGATCGTACCTAACCACATGAGCTGGCCCATGCCTAGTCACATGGTTGGGTCGTACCTTACCACATGGGCTGGGTCGTACATGATCATATGGACTAAATCGTACCTAGCCACATGGGTTGGGTCATACCTGGCCATATGGGTTGGATCGTACCTTGTCATATGGGCTGGCTTATACCCGGCCATATAGGTTGAGTCATGCCGAGTCATATAAGCTAGGTTGTACTTGGTCACATGAGTTAGGTCATACATGACCATATGGGTTGAGTCGATTTGATCTGATCGATCAACTTGACTCAAGTCAGACCCCAATTAGACTCCTCTTATCAAATTAGATTTCAATATTTAAAATTATTAAAGAATGACTCAAATCCATTAATTAAAACTTTAAATTCATGATCTTAAATTTAAAACTAATTACATTATAGAAATTCACACATAATTTTTGAAACATAGATATATCTAATTAAATAAATTAGAACTACTATGTTAATCCAAAAATAAGAGTTTTAATAATTAAATCAATATTAAAATTCACTTAAGCTTAAGAGATCAAGACAAATCTAAATCATTCTAACATCACAAAATAATTATCATTATTTATTAATCATAAATTTTAAAAATTAAAACATCATTATGCATCAAAAATTATAACAATCTCAACATCAAGATTTCAAAATATAGATTAAAGCTAGTTAAAAAGAAAGGATCCTACCTCTTTTTGATTATCCCTTCCTCGATATCATCTCTCCGGGAAGTCCTCTCCTCAATACTCCCATTGTTAAGTTTTGTGGGGAATGAGAGACAAATAGCCCTTTTATATAGGAGAAGATAAGATCTCCTCAAAAGGTAAGTAATAATTTAATTTTTTAATTTAATTTTCTTTTGCTTTCACACACAAAGAAAGTAATATAATATTTATTTCTTATAGTTCACACACAAAAATAGAATGTAAACTATTTACTTTTTAAATGTCAAATCACTCATTAGGAAATAAATTAATTAATAATTTAATTGATTAGTAGAATTCCTAACTTAGCCATGTGATTAAGGAAACTAAATTTAATTATTTCCTTAACTATAGTACACAGATATAGAAGTTAATAATAAAGCAATACATAATTTATAGTAATTAATTTATGTTAAAAGAGAAATTATCGGTGATTACAAAATTGTTATGATTGTTGAAGAGGATTCCATATCCATAATAATGGTTGTTTTGTTACTACCACCAAAGTGCATTATAAACCATCCACTTGGCCACCATAATAATACATAAGAAATTATACTACTTTAGACAGTACAAGCACTCATCAAGCCTCCTTCCAAGCAAATCTATGAGAAAATTGTCTTATGCAACTTGGATTTAATTCACATGTTGATGATGCTAGTCCTTTGATATCATATTCAGATCAAATGGTAGCACAGAAATTGCAAAAGTGAATCTTTTTGGGTAGTTAGTCTGATGCTTTGCTGGACACAAACAGAAAAAAAAAAGCACTTCATCCTCAGGATGTGATCATGGTGTCACTGAAGAGCTTCTTTTTCCTTCTTTTAATTATACAATTCTTAATTTTGAAACAATTATCTTACATGACATTGTTATTAGCGACAGGTTTTTTCCCCATAAAATTCATATCTTCAACCCGAAGTAAATATCACAAATTTTTCATGGGAACCGTGGGTTCACCCTGTTTCTGAGGCTAGTAATGGACACGTTGCTCAAACCAATCAAAATATTAATAATCTGCCATTCTTGATTTTCGCCACGAGAAGCATTTACTAGATGAATGTAAATTGTTCATTAAGTCCTCCCTTGGGTTTCGCATCTGATCCCATTGTAGCATCAACTCCAGACTTGATTCTCATGCTTCAAATGGAAGATTCATGATCAACTTGTTCGCAAGCAAGAAATAGACCCCCAATCTATCAGAAAAATAAGAACTTCTTCGAATCAACTACATGGATATCCAACCTAATGTTTGAGACGAAATTCCTTCGCTCACCAAGTTTTCATCAAGAACTCTCCTACTAATTAACTTGATCCTGGTTTCACTATCTACTGCATTAATTAAAGAACTTATAAGTAATCCTTGTTCGGATTTCGTGACTGCTGTTACCAACAAACTAGATCACGCGATCCAATTCTTTTGACTGTTTATGTAGCACGAATGTCTTCAATTCTTAATCGAATAAAAAAGGAACAATTTTTAGCAGAGGTCGTACCTGCACAGGCGTGGCGTGCTGGTCCTGGCGGTGCTGAAAGAAGAAGAGAACCACCCCCACGACGAAAGAAATCCCAAGTAACGACCACATCCAACCGGGGAGGCGCCTCCTCGCCGGGCGCCGGAACTCGGGTGCCCGCCGCGGCATCTCCCCTCGATCCCAGACTCCACTCGTCCCCACGAAGATTCACACTGAATCAGCGAATCCAGCCGTTCGGATCGGTGTCCAAACGCCTCCAAGTTCGATCTCCTCCCATCGCCGCCACCGGTTCCGACTCAAGATTGCGAATCGAATCTAGTGAAGAGAGACACAGAGAGCGAGGAAAGCGATGCTTTGGTGTCGAAGGGAGCGACGGGATCGGAAGTCTGCGATGGTGGCGATGACGCATTTGGAATCCCGGAGGAGCGACATGGGAGGGAGGGGGCGAAGTGGGAGTCTCATGATGCCGATCGACTAATTTTTAGCCGTCTGATCGATGAGATTCGGTGCGGTCAGACAAGGTTGGTGAAGATTCGACGCATTGTTTCAGGTACAATACAGGGGAACCCACCAATAGCTGCATTGCGTTGGATTTTCTCCGTCGACTGCGATGCGAAAGCGTTCGGACCATCGGATCGGCCCGTCAAACAATGTGGATTGACTTCCATACGGTTCATTGAATCCGCAGGCACAATAATTGCGTGATATTATTGGGAGAAGGGTTTTATTTACATAACTAACCTTGTGGAGTCTTAAACGAACGACTTTACTCCGATTAGTTCAATATACTACTAATTTCCTGTGATTTGTAAGATCACATATATTAATACATGAGTATAATTAAGGTTCCAGTCATATTTGACAATCGTGTGTCGAAGTGAATGAAGAACAAAATTCAAAACAATTTTGTTGATGATTTTCTTCTTTTTAAATATAAAAAAATGTTTGAGTTATAATTATATAGGCTAATTATAGATTAGTATCTTCTGTAATTAATTATCTTTAGGATCTCGATTCATATATTTTCAAAAGTCATATTAGAATTCTTATACTTTTGAAAGTACGTCAATTCTACTAATAAAAATATCATGTATACTTGATGATAAATTAAAATGAGACAAAATAAATGATATGAAGAGAAATAAAATTAAATATTTCACTCTCAATATAATCTTTAAAATATAAGAAACAAAATATTAAAAATAATTAATTATATAAATAATCAATAATTAGCCCTAATTATATTATCATGTAAGACCACCGAAATTACACAACGTTGGAAATTCCCTCGCCTTCATTAATTATTCGTCATCTTAACTGCCAGGTTGTAGTGCTAAATTTTAATGAAGACACTAACAGAGACGTTAACACAAGTTGTTGTCTTATTCTGTGGTACTCGTAAGTAAAGCCATTGTCCTCATCCTTTACCCGATGTCATTTTAATGATTCAAATAATGCATAAAAGGATCCCAAGAAAACATATAAGGGTAAAGCTGATTCTTACTCTAATGAATGAATGGAGGTGTCTTTAATTGGATGATAGGCGACAAGTCATCATTTAACTTGAACTGGAATTTATGAGGCATTGATTCGTGCATATCAACAACAATATTGACGCATTAAATGCATATATTCTAAACAATTGGTACAAGATACCCAAATCCCTTAGAACAGATTCTATTTCTGATTGTGACAAGGGGAAGGTTGCAGAGAACATCACCCCCCCCGGAAGAAAATATGATACGGAGCAAAACGAAGACACAGAAGGAGATAAATGCTTCACTCCAAAACCAAAACACAGGATCACCGCATCACCGCATCTTGACGACCACAACGGCGACGAACACTACCAGACCATGCCAGAGCTTCACGGAAGAACGACAACTACTGATACGGAGCAACGAAGACACAGCAGGAGATTAAATGCTTCACTCCAAAACCAAAACACTGACGACCACAACGGCGACGAACACTACCAGACCATGCCAGAGCTTCACGGAAGAACGACAACTACTGATACGGAGCAACGAAGACACAGCAGGAGATTAAATACTTCACTTCAAAGCCGAAACACTGACGACCACAACGGCGACGAACACTACCAGACCATGCCAGAGCTTCACGGAAGAACGACAACTACTGATACGGAGCAACGAAGACACAGCAGGAGATTAAATACTTCACTTCAAAGCCGAAACACTGACGACCACAACGGCGACGAACACTACCAGACCATGCCAGAGCTTCACGGAAGAACGACAACTACTGATACGGAGCAACGAAGACACAGCAGGAGATTAAATACTTCACTTCAAAGCCGAAACACTGACGACCACAACGGCGACGAACACTACCAGACCATGCCAGAGCTTCACGGAAGAACGACAACTACTGATACGGAGCAACGAAGACACAGCAGGAGATTAAATGCTTCACTCCAAAACCAAAACACAGGATCACCGCATCTTGACGACCACAACGGCGACGAACACTACCAGACCATGCCAGAGCTTCACGGAAGAACGACAACTACTGATACGGAGCAACGAAGACACAGCAGGAGATTAAATACTTCACTTCAAAGCCGAAACACTGACGACCACAACGGCGACGAACACTACCAGACCATGCCAGAGCTTCACGGAAGAACGACAACTACTGATACGGAGCAACGAAGACACAGCAGGAGATTAAATACTTCACTTCAAAGCCGAAACACTGACGACCACAACGGCGACGAACACTACCAGACCATGCCAGAGCTTCACGGAAGAACGACAACTACTGATACGGAGCAACGAAGACACAGCAGGAGATTAAATACTTCACTTCAAAGCCGAAACACTGACGACCACAACGGCGACGAACACTACCAGACCATGCCAGAGCTTCACGGAAGAACGACAACTACTGATACGGAGCAACGAAGACACAGCAGGAGATTAAATGCTTCACTCCAAAACCAAAACACAGGATCACCGCATCTTGACGACCACAACGGCGACGAACACTACCAGACCATGCCAGAGCTTCACGGAAGAACGACAACTACTGATACGGAGCAACGAAGACACAGCAGGAGATTAAATACTTCACTTCAAAGCCGAAACACTGACGACCACAACGGCGACGAACACTACCAGACCATGCCAGAGCTTCACGGAAGAACGACAACTACTGATACGGAGCAACGAAGACACAGCAGGAGATTAAATACTTCACTTCAAAGCCGAAACACTGACGACCACAACGGCGACGAACACTACCAGACCATGCCAGAGCTTCACGGAAGAACGACAACTACTGATACGGAGCCAGCTCCTCGAAAGAAGCAGCAGCAGTGGCGGCGGAAGAGGGCGGCGGGATACGTAACTATCTTGAAAACTCCTTTGAGGCAGTAGGTGACATCCTTTATCACGATGGAGCCTACAAAGCCGATTGTGTTGAAAGCTCCTTTGAGGCAGTAGCTGATGAAGACGAGACTCGGATACAGCAGGATTGTTGCCAGGACCAGTTGAACCAGGATGCGCGACGCCTCGGGGCTGGCCGCAGCCGGCAGAACCCCTTCCAACTTCCCAACGAGGAACCCTACAACATCGTCCCATGCCTGGGAAAGAAGGGGTAGCTCTCCTTTAGGGGCTCCGATATCAACTCCACGGAGGACTTCACTGCTCCCTCTGCTTCCTTTACCTTCCTCGATGAAATTGGAGCAGCTGAGGTAGCTTCTCCCACAAGGCCCCCTTCATGCTCTCCATCACGCCTTTTGTTTGATCCAGCTTGTCCCCTAAACTAGAGGCCAGTTTCGGAACCTCGATGCCCTTCAGCGCTCCCTCGGCTTCCTTCATCTTCTCAAATAAGACATTTCTCAGTCCCTCCATTCCTCTCTCTCGTCTCTCCTGTCTTCACAAAGAGATAAAGAGTAAAGTGGAGGAAGTAGCGTGGAATGACAAAAAGTTTGGAATACTTTTCCATCGAAAGCTGGAGTGCTCTTCGGCTTTTCGTAGCCGATGGTGAAATGGAATTGACGACTCTTAAACGACGCTTGGTTTTCCTTCGAGAGTAGGTGTGGGCGCGACCAAGCAGCAGCGTCGTTTAAGAGTGTGTGCCTTCATTGTCGGTCAACGGACCTGTGCATGATTGACTGGATCTGCGGGAGATAACAGAAAAAGGTTGTCGAGCAGTGTTTAGTAACTGTGGCGTTTCTTGCCTTCACGAACTGTTAAATGCATTGCTTCCTTCCCTCTACGTGCATGACTTAAGTGACGAAACTTATTCAATTAATTAAAACATTATAATTCTAACTTTATATGAGGGTGATCGTAACATGAAAGGAAAAAGTTTTCGAGAAGAAAGATTCTATTAATAAAATTAATTTTGATTATCATAATTTTTAAAATACTGGTTTAAATATTGCTCTCTAAATCGATCGATGTAGATCCTTCAGATTTTTTTTTTACTCAATTTTTTTCCTGATTTCTTGAAACTTATCTGAGTATTTGATTTTTATATAATATCAATATTATCTAGTTAATCTGGAGAGCGTGATATTATAATCATATTATTTTAGAGTGAAAGATGAATCGATTTTACTTTGGTATCTTTTTCACATCGAAAGGTTTTTTTTTTTTTTCTAAATCTTATCTTGTGATTTGCTTACTATTTTGTTACTAGTTTGATTGACCTACGTTATTAGATTATTTATAATTTATTTGATGTTAAATTATTTCTTGATTCACATATAGAAGGAAAAAAAAGAGAAAGAAGATTCTGGTGCTTATCACTTTTTCATATTCAGGATTCTATATTTAATCTTTTTTTAATGAAATAATATCTTAATATTATGTGGATTGTTCTTATGTGAATCAAATGGAGGATTCAGATAGCTTCATGTTCAAATTAATAGCAACCAATTATTTTATTCAGAAGCTTAGGATGAAGGATATCTTGTTTTGTAAAGATTTGTGTGATCCTAACGAAAGGCAGGAGGCCAAACTAACTGACAAAACAGATAAAGAGTGAGAATGGATGAATAAAAAACCTGTTGGTTTGATGGATTGATCATCATGTATCTTAGAAAACAAATGCATATCTTATATGGATGAAATTAATAGGATGAGAGTAAACTCCCACAAAATAAAGTTTTCTCAGTCAAAAGATTTGTTCATTTTGAGATATGAGGATGGAAGTAGTATGACTGAGCACATGAATAACTTCCAAGATATTATGAATTAGTTGAATAATCTAAAGTTCTATTAACATATGAGTTGCAAGCTTATATTCTCCTTGCCACCCTACTTGATAGTTGAAAAACTTTGATAGTAACTTTTAATGATTCTGCTCTTAATAATAAGTTGTCTATGAGTACAGTCAAAAGATAATCTATTCAATGAAGAAACCAAAATAAGGAAAATGAATGCACTTCTTATAGAAAAAAAAAGGAGAAAAGATAATACTAGAAACTCTCAAAATTTTAAAATCATGACTAGTTAATAGGAAGGTTCAAATCCAAATCAATAATGAAATGTTATCATTGCTATTAGTTATGACACATGAAAAAAGAAGGCAGAATATTAAGAATAGTCAAAAGAACATAATAAAGAAAAAGATACAACTACAGTTATATTTAATGGTGATATTATTATTTCATATTATGACAGTATAGTTAATCTCACATGCTAAGATTTTACTTGGGTTGTTAATTCACCTGGTTCATTTCATATTACCTCTCGGTATAAGTTTTTTACATCTTATATAGGTGGTAATTTTGATTATCATAATTTTTAAAATACTGGTTTAAATATTGCTCTCTAAATCGATCGATGTAGATCCTTCAGATTTTTTTTTTTTTCTAAATCTTATCTTGTGATTTGCTTACTATTTTGTTACTAGTTTGATTGACCTACGTTATTAGATTATTTATAATTTATTTGATGTTAAATTATTTCTTGATTCACATATAGAAGGAAAAAAAAGAAGAAAGAAGATTCTGGTGCTTATCACTTTTTCATATTCAGGATTCTATATTTAATCTTTTTTTAATGAAATAATATCTTAATATTATGTGGATTGTTCTTATGTGAATCAAATGGAGGATTCAGATAGCTTCATGTTCAAATTAATAGCAACCAATTATTTTATTCAGAAGCTTAGGATGAAGGATATCTTGTTTTGTAAAGATTTGTGTGATCCTAACGAAAGGCAGGAGGCCAAACTAACTGACAAAACAGATAAAGAGTGAGAATGGATGAATAAAAAACCTGTTGGTTTGATGGATTGATCATCATGTATCTTAGAAAACAAATGCATATCTTATATGGATGAAATTAATAGGATGAGAGTAAACTCCCACAAAATAAAGTTTTCTCAGTCAAAAGATTTGTTCATTTTGAGATATGAGGATGGAAGTAGTATGACTGAGCACATGAATAACTTCCAAGATATTATGAATTAGTTGAATAATCTAAAAGTTCTATTAACATATGAGTTGCAAGCTTATATTCTCCTTGCCACCCTACTTGATAGTTGAAAAACTTTGATAGTAACTTTTAATGATTCTGCTCTTAATAATAAGTTGTCTATGAGTACAGTCAAAAGATAATCTATTCAATGAAGAAACCAAAATAAGGAAAATGAATGCACTTCTTATAGAAAAAAAAAGGAGAAAAGATAATACTAGAAACTCTCAAAATTTTAAAATCATGACTAGTTAATAGGAAGGTTCAAATCCAAATCAATAATGAAATGTTATCATTGCTATTAGTTATGACACATGAAAAAAGAAGGCAGAATATTAAGAATAGTCAAAAGAACATAATAAAGAAAAAGATACAACTACAGTTATATTTAATGGTGATATTATTATTTCATATTATGACAGTATAGTTAATCTCACATGCTAAGATTTTACTTGGGTTGTTAATTCACCTGGTTCATTTCATATTACCTCTCGGTATAAGTTTTTTACATCTTATATAGGTGGTAATTTTGATTATGTCAGAATGGAAATTGATGTAATGACTAAAATTATGAACATGAGATTTTTTTTTTTGTAAACCAACATTGGATGCAAAATTATATTAAACAATGTGAGATGGAAAGTTATATTAACATATTTGGTAATTGAAGATGGAAGCTCGCAAATGATAATCTTGTGTTAGCTAAAGGAATGAAAACAAGTGAAATCAATTCATAAAGAAGTTAATATAATTGATAACTATACTGAATTATGGCATAAAAGGCTTCATCACATTAGCAAGGAGGGGGTTCATATTATTATTAGAAAGAATTGTGTTTTATAACAGGTACACATCTTAATACATATACTCATTGTTTGATTGATAAGCAACACAGAATTATATTTCATATATTATCTTTTTTTATAAAATTAAATATTTTAGATTTAATTCATACTTAAGTCTATGCTATAAATATCAGAACTCATAGTGGTGCTTTATATTTTATTAATTTTATTAATATTTATTTTAGAAAGGTTTAAGCTTTTATTTGAAGCATAAAAATTAGGTGCTTAATTTATTTAGTTATTTTCATACCTATGAAAAGAGAAAAAAAAATTTAAATGCATCAAAACTGATAATGGTAGAGAATATAGAGGGTCATTGGAAATATATCATAGGGAATATAGTATTAGACTTGAAAAGATAGTTCGTAAGACACTACGTAATAGAGTTGTAGAAAAAAAAGAACCGCACAATTGGTGAAGGAATAAGATGTATATTCTTTCATTTTAAATCCTTTTGAGATGAAGTTATAAAAACTACAATGAATTTCACTAATATGATAGAAAAAAATATTTTTTATAATCATTTAGTGTATTTGACTATAAAGTATTTATTCATATTTCAAGATGAGAGATCAAAATTTCACGATAAATCTAAACAATATATCTTCCTAAATTATACACATGAAGAATTTGATTATAAATTTTGGGATCATGAAAAAAGAAAATCATGAAAAGTAGAGATATAGTATTTTTTGAATATCAAATTATTGAAGATTTAAAAAACAATTCATGATGATGATGGAGATAAATAAAAAAATCATAATGTCATGCCTTCAAATAATGATATTGATGAACATATTGAGCAAGACTTTTTAGAAAATAAATTGACCTTGTTTAGAGATATTCTCATCATGAATATGTATTATTTACTAGTGAGAATGAAAACAAGTGAAATCAATTCATAAAGAAGTTAATATAATTGATAACTATACTGAATTATGGCATAAAAGGCTTCATCACATTAGCAAGGAGGGGGTTCATATTATTATTAGAAAGAATTGTGTTTTTATAACAGGTACACATCTTAATACATATACTCATTGTTTGATTGATAAGCAACACAGAATTATATTTCATATATTATCTTTTTTTATAAAATTAAATATTTTAGATTTAATTCATACTTAAGTCTATGCTATAAATATCAGAACTCATAGTGGTGCTTTATATTTTATTAATTTTATTAATATTTATTTTAGAAAGGTTTAAGCTTTTATTTGAAGCATAAAAATTAGGTGCTTAATTTATTTAGTTATTTTCATACCTATGAAAAGAGAAAAAAAAATTTAAATGCATCAAAACTGATAATGGTAGAGAATATAGAGGGTCATTGGAAATATATCATAGGGAATATAGTATTAGACTTGAAAAGATAGTTCGTAAGACACTACGTAATAGAGTTGTAGAAAAAAAGAACCGCACAATTGGTGAAGGAATAAGATGTATATTCTTTCATTTTAAATCCTTTTGAGATGAAGTTATAAAAACTACAATGAATTTCACTAATATGATAGAAAAAAATATTTTTTTATAATCATTTAGTGTATTTGACTATAAAGTATTTATTCATATTTCAAGATGAGAGATCAAAATTTCACGATAAATCTAAACAATATATCTTCCTAAATTATACACATGAAGAATTGATTATAAATTTTGGGATCATGAAAAAGAAAATCATGAAAAGTAGAGATATAGTATTTTTTGAATATCAAATTATTGAAGATTTAAAAAACAATTCATGATGATGATGGAGATAAATAAAAAATCATAATGTCATGCCTTCAAATAATGATATTGATGAACATATTGAGCAAGACTTTTTAGAAAATAAATTGACCTTTTTTAAGATATTCTCATCATGAATATGTATTATTTACTAGTGAGAGAGAACTAGAAAATTACCATAAGATTATGTTACATGAGAAAAGATAATGAAGAGATAGAAATTTTTGCTTGAAAACTATATATTTGATTTAGTAAAATTACATAATGAAAAAAAGAGCATTAAATAACAAATGAGTGTTTAGATTAAAAAAAAGAAAACAAATAACTAATAGCCTAGATGATAGTCATAAGTGCTTTGCAAGTCAATCACATGAGTGATGACACATGTGACATGCTATATAGTCTTTTTTTACTTATTATTATTATTGATATTTTCTTATTTTATGTTACATATTGTTGCTAGTCATAGGTGCCTTGCAAGCCAATCAAATGAGTAATGATACGTGTGACATGATACACACTCTTTTTATTTATTAATATTATTTTCACTTTATATTGCATGTTGTATATATTGTGATGTCCATGGATCTATGCAATGTGAATCAATTTATGATAAAATCATGATAATGAGACTGATTCACCTTTAAACATAGATCCTAAATAATCTTGGTCATAGGTTACTCGAGAGGAATATCGAGATAATCAGACAAACTAGTGTGTTGTATACTCATTCATATGATGGAGGTAGCTAGTCTCATAGTTGCTCGTATGGCGACACTAAAGATATAATGTAGGTGCTCATTGGAGAATGAGTTCGCTGATTGATCCACTCATGGAATGCTAAATGGTTAATGATACCTCATTATCAAACATCAATTTCATCGTCCTAGTTGTATATTTGGTTATCAGACTTGAGACACTAAGGATATTATTCTATATGAGTACTACACTCTTTGATATCGAACTTATAGGTTTAGAAGTTTCATATATAGCACAATCGATCATCGAGAGTGGTAGCTAATCTTATGAGGACAATTGAATATCGATAGAGGATCATCCACTCTCGATATTATGATAAGCATATCCTATGTGTTCTTGCTCAGGATCTGATTGAGTATCGATAAAAGTTCTCCAAGAGAATCTGATTAGAACGAGACTCGAGTAGAAACTGTATGGGTCTAACAACATCATGCCCAATATACGTTCTCTAAGATATTAAATGGATAAAAAATTATAGATACATGGTAACTAAGGACAAATAGGTCCAATGGATTGGATTCTCTTGTATCGTCTATGGAGATGTAGTAGCCTAGTACGTCCGTACTCGATAAGTCAAGTGAATTATTATGAAAATAATAATTTATTGAACTAGAAGAAGTTCTGAGATATATGACTCATAGCCAACTCGATATTGGGCCTAGAGAGTCATACACATATGGTAGGTATTGCGACAAGTAGAGATTCAGATATGAGATATCCACTAGAGCTCCAATCTTATTGGATATCCAGTAAGCCCTTGAATTATTGGATCTTGTGGATAAGATACAATAAGAGCCAATGAGAGATTATTAGGTAGGGATCCACTAATCTAAGAGGCTTGGATAGTTGGATAAAGATCCAATATCCAATAAGGTAGGATCCATTAGGGTTCAGTTGATAAGGACCTCTATAAATATGAGGGAACCAAATGGGGCATAGGTTAGACCGTTTTTGGTTGCCACCTCCTATACTCCTCTCTCCCTCTCCTCCTCACCCAATTGCCCCAGTTTGGGGCATGTGGACAACAAGAAGGGTTGACACCTTATTGATCACATGATGCGCATGGAGAGGATGATTGTATTGTTAAATCTCGTATTTTGATGATGAAACCAATTGATTATATTTTAATCTGCATTTTGAGTGACTTAGGATACTTCGATCAGGATGAGACAATTAAAGTAGAGAGAATCATATTGTGCTGGGGGAAAACATGTCAGAAGATTGGACGTCAAGCTGGTGGATCGGTCGACGTATTGACAGAAGGCTTCGGGCCGTAGATTCGGGCATCGAACTAAAAAGAGTGGATATTGCACTAAGGATATCGGAGTTATGAAGTTAACTAGCCGATTGGGCAATAAATCGCAAGAGAGACGATGCGTTGAAGAATCGGATACAGTATCGAGGGACCAATGACATGTCGGACAATGTAATTAATGCTTAGTATTAATTATCTAGATCGAAATATATTTTAAATGTGCAGAATTAACTACGATAGCAAGGCATGAAACAAAATGAAGTTCCGGAGTTAAGGACGTGATTTCGTTGGGAGTTCGAGAGTTCATCGGAAGTCCGAACGTTCGTCAGATGTTCTGTCGGAACCAGTCGAGAAGTCTCAGAGCTTGCTAGAGAAGCTCATCGGAACTCGCCAAGAAGATCGTTGTGAAGTCCAGGAACTTGTTGGGAGTTTGTCGGAATATTACCGAGAGATCGTCGGAAGTGTTAGGATCAAGAACACTAAGAGGGGGGGGGGGGGGGGTGAATTAGTGTAGCGGAAAAATAACGTCGGTTTAAAAAGACTTTTGTACGATAAAATCTAATTTTGAAGAAAACTGTTTCGGAAAGATCTTTAAGTTGAGAACATGTGGAAGTATAATTGATGTAAAGCAATGAAGGCAGTTTGCAATTAAGATAAAGAGCAGAAAGTAAATGCAAATCGAGATTTAGAGTGGTTCGGTCAATCTTGACCTACATCTACTTTTGGCTTCCTCTTCCGACGAGGTCATCAATGTCCATTAGAGGCCTTTCTTCAACAAGCGAAGGCCAATCACCTTTTACAACTCAATTCTCCTTTTACTGGGTTTAGGACATAACCCTTACACCCCCACTCACTCCTCTCTCAATCTATTCTAACACTTAGAACTTTGAGAGGAGTTTATACAAGATTGCAACAGTGTTTCTATACTTTTTTCTCTCAATACTTGTGTATTTTACCCAGGGATGAGAGGGGTATTTATAGGCTTTAAGTTGATTCATACTTGGAGCCTAAAAACATCTTATCCCGGGTTCCCCGGGCACGGGCAGTACTACCACCCAGTGTTAGTTTGACTAACACTGTCCAGTACAACCGCCCAGACTGGCGATACCACCACCTAACACCCTGCTAGGGGCGGTACAATCGCCTAGACTGGTGGTACCACTGCCTGACACAGTCTCGAAGACTGTACCATGACGGTGAGACTTTTTGGGGCATTGTTTGGGCTTCTTATTGGGCCCAACATAGTTTTTATATGGGCCTAGCTGGCCTCTAATTTGGTTAGCCCAAATCCAAGCCCAATTACGTGCTAACTACGAAATCCTAAGATATTTGCTAAGCTAAACAAGTCCCTATGTCTATTCTTCCGGTGAGCTTCCAGCGAACTTCCGGCGAACATCCGACGAACCCTCGGTGATGCTCCGACGGACTCCCGGTAAGCTCATGGACTTCATAACGATCTTCTTGGTGAGTTTCGATGAGCTTCTTTGGCAAGCTCCGAGACTTCTCGGCTCGTTCCTCCAGAACTTCCGACAAACTCTCGAACTCCCAACGTGATCGTGTCCTTGACTCCGAGACTTCATTTTGCTTCATGCCTTGTTATCGTAGTTAATCCTGCACATGTAAAACAAACTTCGATTTATACAATTAATACTAAGCATTCATCAAGTTGTCCGACATGTCATTGGCCTCTTGACGCTTCGTCCAATTCTTAGGCACATTGTTCTCTCTTGTGGCTTATTACCCAATCAGCTAGTTGACTCCGCAACTCTAATATTCTTCGCGTAATGTCCGCTCTTCTTGGCCCGATACCCGAATCTACGGCCTGAAGCCTTCTGTCAATACGTCGACCGATCCACCGGCTTGACCTCCAATCTTCTAATATATTCCTCCGGCCCAACATGATTTTTCCTACTTTAATTGTCTCATCTCGATCGAAGCATCTTGTGTCACTCAAAATGCAGATTAAAACATAAACACATATCAATTGGTTTCATTATCAAAATCCGAGATTCAACAGGAAGTTTGCTGAAAGCTCGCCGGTAGAAACCAGACTTATCTTACTCAGAT
This sequence comes from Musa balbisiana, assembly GCA_004837865.1. Classification (NCBI taxonomy): domain Eukaryota; kingdom Viridiplantae; phylum Streptophyta; class Magnoliopsida; order Zingiberales; family Musaceae; genus Musa; species Musa balbisiana. The sequence continues at coordinate 11,431,103 of CM017191.1, read as the reverse complement.
TATGTCTTAGATTTCATAGTTAGCACGTAATTGGGTTTGGATTTGGGCCAACCCAATTAGGGGCCAGTTGGGCCCATGTAAGGACTGTGTTGGGCCCAATGAGAGGCTCAAATAGTGACCCAAGAGGCTGCACCGTCATGGCATGGTCTTCAAGACTATGTCAGGCGGTGGTACCGCCCAGACCCAACCTCCGAGAGGCTGCAGGCAATGGTACCACCCAGTGTCAGATGGTGGTATCGCCAGACTGGGCAGTTGTACTGCTAGACTGGGCAGTGGTACCGCCTAGTGTCAGAACTGTTGGGCGATGGTACCGCCTGCACTCGGGAAACCCGGGATGAGATATTTTTAGGCTCCAAGTTTGAATCCACTTGAAGCCTATAAATACCCCTCTCATCCCTGGGTAAAACACACAAGCATAGAGGATTAAAAAGTGAGAAAATGCTGCTGCAATCTTTTTAAAAATTCCCTCCTCCACTCTAAGTTTAGAATTCTATAAGAAGAGTGTGAGTGCTTGTAAGGGTTGTCTCCTAAAATCGTGAAAAGGAGAAGAGGGGTGTAAGAAGGAGTTTGATCTTCGCCTATCAAAGGAAGATCGATAGTGGATGCTAGTGGCCTCAATGAAAAAGGAATCAGAGGAGTGGATGTAGGTCACGACGACCGAACCACTATAAATCAGTTTGCGTTTTATTTGTGCAATCTACTTTAACTGCAAACCTCTTTACTTACTTTACATGCACTACGAATCTTCCATACAATTTCAATCTATCTTTATGAAAACACTTTCAAGTTAAGTTTCCGAAATCGATTTTCGTCAAAATCAGTTTTTATCATACGAAGGTTTTTTGAACTAATGTAACTTTTACCGCTGCACTAATTCACCCCCCCCCCTCTTAGTGCCGACCTCGACTCCAGTTCCTAACAATTGGTATTAGAGCCTCGTTTTCTTATTTGGTTTAACACCTAGTGAGAAATGGCTCTTTTCGGCTTTTAAGAGGGTCTCTCTCTTATTCGTCCTTCCTTTTTCAATGGGACGGACTATACTTATTGGAAAACTCGAATGAGAGTATTCTTGCTTTCATTGAATCTTGATTTATGACACATAGTCGAATTTGGTTTTCAAAGGTCTTTTCTTCCAATGAACCATTGGAATGATTTGGAGAAGAAGGCTTTTTATCTAAATGCAAAGGCTATGAATGCCTTATTTTACGTCTTAGATAGAAATGAGTTTAATCGGGTTTCTTTGTGCGAAACGACCTTCGATATTTGACATATTCTCGAAATCACACACGAAGGCATGAATAAAGTTAAAGATTCTAAAATCAATTTTTTAATGCATGATTTTGAACTTTTTCAGATGAAGCCTTGCGAAACCATTGTTGACATGTACACCCGTTTTACGGATGTCGTCAATGGTTTAAAAGCTCTTGGCGAATGTTTTTCGGATTTTGAACTCGTAAACAAGATTTTGCGTTCTCTTAATGAAACTTGGGACTTTAAAGTAACGGCTATACAAGAGGCTAATGATTTGAATCGTTTTCCACTCGAAGAACTAATAGGGTCCTTAATGACCTATGAAATGACATGCAATGCACATAAAGAACTCAAGAACAACCTTCCAAAGGACAGGAAGGATTTCGAAATTAGAACATTTGAAGACCACTCAAGCATAAGCTCAAGTGATGACGAACTTGAACTTTCAATAAAAATTATGAAACAAAAATTTAAAAATAAAAAGAACGTAATTACTTGCTTTGAATGCAATAAGAAGAACAAAAATTGGGATAAATCAAGCTCCTCCGAAGACGAGGAGAAAATCAAGAAAGGCGAGGTGGCAAACTATGCTTTAACAGCATTCGATGATGAGGTAATCGAAACCCTCTTAATTTATTTTGAAATTACATAATACTTTCCATGATGCATTTTCTTTTTTATTTAGTTTAGAAAAATTATTTTTTAAAAATTGCATAATGTAATAAAAATGTAAAAAATTAGGAATCATGCTTATCCTTCGAGTAATTTCTGAAAATAATCATGAATATTGCATGTTTAATTAAAAAAATTGATTTTGATTAAAAATGCCTTATGAAATCATGCTATATGTGGTTAAGAGGTAATAATATGTATTATGTTGATTTCCATATTATTTCTTGATTTTGATTAAATGAAATCATGTTTGATTTGAAGTAATGTAGATGTAATGAAAATATTAAATGTTTTGACACCATGATTGACGATTTTATGTATGAGATTTTAAAGTTATACATGATGATTTTTGTGATTTATTGGTCTTGATGGTTTTTATGACAAAATTCATTTTTCGATCCTAAACGTTGATGCACATTTTTATTTAGTATAAATGAAATAAATCACATAAATTGAAACAACTAAAAAGAGAAAAGGTTTCACCTAGAAAATTTTATTTTTCCTACTTTCTCGATTTTTCCAAAAAGGAGATTAATGAATATATTTATATCACCTTTATGAATATCTTAAAATGATTTTGATAAGTTAAATTTGAATGACCCTTTATTCAAATCTTTCACATATTCTTGAGATTTATGAATCAAAATCTTTTATCTACTATGCTTCTTTTTGTCATTTACAAAAGAGAAAAATTATCCAAATGAATCATGAATGTTCTTTCAATATTCATGAATTGATTATAACTTAAATGATTTGTTATGAATCAATATTATTTTTATTAATCATTCTTCCACGATTCAACTTGATATTTTCTTAAGAGGAGATTTTCAAATGAATCATGATTCTTCTTGTGAGTTCTTGGATTTATTACTTGATTTTCTTTTAAAACAAGATCTCTTCTTTATACTCTTATGATTTTTCTTGGTATTTTATTTAAAGAAGAGATTTACTATATGAATCATGTCTTTTGGTATTCAAGTGATTTTATCCTTCATGACATGATGTCTTTGTATTTATGGCTTGTATGTCTTGAAATGATTGAAATATTTTATACTTTTATGTTCTTCCCTTCTTCTTTCTTGTTTACAATGATAAAACAGGGAGAAGTTTTGATCATGCATGGTAGGATATAATTTAACAAATTGATACCATCATGGTTTGAAATGATATAATGCAATTCCTTGTATTCATGAAATATTTATCTCATCACCTAATTATTTTCTTTTTGATATTCTTCATGTGATAGTATGAATGCATGAAACACTTATGATAATGATGCATGCAATGATAAAATATTTATGATGAAAAATTGTTTTGATATTCACGACTTGACTTTTCATCTTTGTTATTTACTTTTATCATAATTTGAAAATTGATGTAAAGGGTCTTCCCTTCTTTTTGACAATGACAAAGGGGGAGCAAAACTTGCTAGAAAGCAAATTTGCTAGCTTGCACAATCTAAAAAGAAAGCAAAAATTGCACTTCTCAAAAGAGAAGAAAGAACTTGCTTCTTAAACATCTTAAATTGTTAGCTTCCATGTTATAAAATAATGTAACATTTTATTAGCTTACGTTTTTTTGCAAAGGAAGCAAAAATAATCGCACTTCTCAAAAGAGAAGAAATTGCTATCTTGAACATCACCAAAAATTGCTAGCTTGAAATATCAAGAAGAAGCAAATATGCCAACTTGCACATCTTTAAATTTGTTAGCTTGTATGTAGTAAAACATGCTATCTTACTACCTTGCATATCTACAACTTGATAGCTTGAATGTTGTAAGCATGATGTAACACTTGCTAAATTTTCTAACTTACAAATTGCATGATGATAAAACTTGATATTATGTTTTTCATACAATGATTTGAATTTATATCTCAAACCCATGATAGTTGGAACTTCTTATTTTTGTTGATGACAAAAGGGGAGAAGTATGTTGATGTTATGCATGATTTGATCATGACATGTTGCTTGGATTTTTGAATCCAAGAGTTTCTATTAATATGACTTATTGATAGGGGGAGTTTATTTAAACTCCGGGTGTTAAGGTTAATTCCGTCATCAATTGGTTGTCATCATCAAAAAGGGAGAGATTGTTGAATCTCGTATTTTGATGATGAAACCAATTGATAATTATTTATATTTTAATCTGTGCTTTGATGATGAAACCAAATGATGCTTTGATCAGGATGAGACAATTAAAGTAGGGAGAATCATGTTGTGCTAAGAGAAAATATGTTAGAAGATTGGACATCGAGCCGGTGGATCGGTCGACGTATCAACAGAAGGCTTTGGGCCATGGATTCGGGCATCGGGCCAAGAAGAGCGGATATTGCGCTAAGGATATCGGAGTTGTGAAGTCAACTGGCCAATTGGGCAATAAGCCGCAAGAGAGGACGATGCGTCGAAGAATCAGACGAAGCGTCGAGGGACCAATGATATGCCGAACAACATAATTAATGCTTAGTATTAATTGTTTAGATTGAAGTGTGTTTTACATGTGTAGGATTAACTACGATAGCAAGGCATGAAGCAAAATGAAGTTCCGGAGTCAAAGACGCGATTTCGTTGGGAGTTCGAGAGTTCGTCGGAAGTCCGGACATTCTATCATAGACAAACTTCTAAACAGGATGTTTGATGTAATGCTTATGTATGTCCGTGTCTTGTGGTATGTTCAAGCTTTGCACAACATGTAGAGGGACGGCTGAAGGCTCAATAGTCCCATTTTAGTTGGGTTTGGTGATCATTTTAGGCTTGTAAATAAAGGTTGTGTCATGTGGACACTTATGAGAGATTTTTGGTCTGTAGTGAACCATTTTACCCCTTTGTTGTGCAACCGTTTTGAGCTTGTAAAGTGTACTTGTAATTTATATTTTAATCTGTGCTTTGATGATGAAACCAAATGATGCTTTGATCAGGATGAGACAATTAAAGTAGGGAGAATCATGTTGTGCTAAGAGAAAATATGTTAGAAGATTGGACATCGAGCCGGTGGATCGGTCGACGTATCAACAAA
>CM017191.1:11402574-11425529 GCA_004837865.1 Musa balbisiana | reverse complement strand
GTGTAAGAAGGGCTATGGATTCAAGAAGTGAAGGCCATGGTACCACAAAGGCGGGTCTTTCGTGCATGTATCGAATTTTGCATCGGATGAAAGCCTTGGTCATTAGCATATGAGGGCTGTGTTCCACCAAGGGAAAAGTTCGAATGCAAGTACCAATGAGTTCCATGAGATGGACTTGATCATGCAGCGATATGATCGAAGCAGTTGGAGAATTGGACTGCTTCAGAGCCCATATTTGCTTAAGGGAGCCCGACAAGTCAGAGGATAAGGTCGAGTAAGCGAACGTTGCTACCAAGGAAGTTAAGGAGAATCAGTGCAAACCCTATAATGTGATGGCAAAGGCCATGCATGGGAGTTGCAGTTTGTCTTTCCATCGACCTAAAGGGAGCTGCTTGGATAACACAAAGGTGTTGAAGTAGGGGGTCGAAAAAGACGAGGAAGCGACGATGAGTCCAAAGGAACTTAGCTACACAAAATCAAGCATCAGTTAGAATGGAGGTGGACTCGAAGGAGTGCCACAGTGACATATCTACCGATCGTGAAGAAAATGAATACAGATGCGAGGTAACGGATTGTAGGGCCATGGGCATGGCAGCGCCATAGTATCGCAGAGGCGGGACTTTCGTAAAAGTCATTGATCCCTTGTTCTCATAGAGGGAGAGTGCTTGGTCGTAAGAAGGGCTGAGGAGATGGAGCATGCAGAGGCAAACTCCAAATACCGAGACAAAGCTGAAGGGCAAAGGCCGAGGAACTTCGTAAGACCGGTGTCAACGGGCTTCTCATCAAGATAGCCGAAAGTGAAGGACTTTGGGTCATGCAAGAGTGCATGACCAAGGAACAAAGTAAGTAGTATGCGGTATTGTACCTTTGCTACTCAATGGAGTAGGCGGCGGGGTTGATGGAGAAGACAGTACAATCCCAGAGGCGACCAAAACTATTAGAGACTTGCTCCAAGTTGGGGTGAAAACTTCCTACATTCCAGAAGTTCGATGGTATTGAGAAGGTGAATCACAATAGCTAACTCAATGCAAGGAGTGCAAACACTTCAAGTGCTTCAGAAGTGTGAGCAAAGAGTAGACGAAAGCCAGTAATCAGCTCGATGCATGGAGTATAACCCTTGAGGAGGCGGGCGAAGTCAAGTAACCATTGCCTTCTCAACTCTTAAGAGAATGGGCAAAACCAAGTACCCAAATTCTCTTATCTATCCAGTAGAGGAGCTCTGCATAGGTTTAAAGACCCTTCGAATATATTAGAAGACAATAGTTGTCAAATCCTCACTAATGGTGATCAATGCTACTGAGAGTAGATTATCCGTTTCATTTTCCAACAGAATGCCAATCGAAAGCGGAAGTAATGCGAATCTACTTGGAAGTGATAAGTAAGTGAAAGAAGAGTCAATGAGCAAATTTTGTGGAGGAAGAATCCAAAACTTCAGAAGTTTACGAGACGATGTTCATTAAAACTCCAACAAGCATCCACCCAGTTAAAGTAACATGAGGCATTTGAGAGATTGGCACATACTAAGGATGGTCTTTTCCTTCATCTAGAGAATCTGTAGGAACCAACAAGGATCAACACAACTCAGCCAACCCCACACTAGAGTCAGAGTCATTGGCGAGTTGAAGCAGCATAATAGATCAAAGGTTCGACTACTCAAAAACAGCAACGGAGAGTAGCGAGGAGCCAAGAGGTGCATTACAGCTGGAGCAGAAGATTGAAGACTCAGCTAAGGTAAGGAGTTGCAATGTCGACAAAGGCTTCGACGAGGACGTCGAAGGGATAAGTGGGGGAAAATTTCACGAACAAACTTCTAAATAGGATGTTTGATGTAATGCTTATGTATGTCCGTGTTTTGTGGTATATTCATACTTTGCACAGCATGTAGAGGGACGATCAAAGGCTCAATAGTCTCATTTTAGTTGGGTTTGGTGGTCATTTTAGGCTTGTAAATAAATGTTGTGTCATATGGACACTTATAAGAGATTTTTGGTCTATAGTGGACTATTTTGCCCCTTTGTTGTGCAATCGTTCTGAGCTTGTAAAGTCTACTTATAATTTACATTATTTATGAAGTGTTTATGGAGATAATTGCTTGTGGATCCCAAGTGAGGCGCTTTCTCTAACCCGTTTTCTCTTTTGTAGGTCTTAAGGGACCATGGGAGGTTTCGGGTAGGCTGACTTTTACGGATAGACACACAAGCGTGCCGCACAACTTAGGCAAAACCAGCTAAGTCCATGACAGTTCGTCGAAAGTTCTATTGGAACCAGCCGAGAAGTCTCGGAGCTTGCCAGAGAAGCTCGTTGGAACTCGCCAAAAAGATCGTTGTGAAGTCTAGGAGCTTACCGGGAGTCTGTCGGAACATTGCCGAGAGATCATCGGAAGTTCACCGGAAGCTCATCGGAAGAAACCAGACTTATCTTGCTCAGATTATGTCTTAGATTTCGTAATTAGCACGTAATTGAGTTTGGATTTGGGCCAACCCAATTAAGGGCCAGTTTGGCCCATGTAAGGATTGTGTTGGGCCCAATGAGAGGCCCAAATAGTGACCCAAGAGGCTGCACCATCGTGGCATAGTCTTCGAGACTGCGTCAGGCGGTGGTACTACCCAGATACAGCCTTCGAGAGGCTATAGGTGGTGGTATCACCTAGTGTCAAGTGGTGGTACTGCCTGCACCCGGGAAACTTGAGATGAGATATTTTTAGGCTCCAAGTTTGAATCCACTTGAAGCCTATATATACCCCTCTCATCCCTGGGTAAAATACACAAGCACAGAGGATTAAAAAGTGAGAAAATGCTGCTGTAATCTCTTTAGAAATTCCCTCCTCCAATCTAAGTTTAGAATTCTGTAAGAGAAGTGTGAGTGCTTGTAAGGGTTGTCTCCTAAACCTATGAAAAAGAGAAGAGGGGTGTAAGAAGGAGTTTGATCTTTGCCTATCAAAGGAAGATTGATAGTGGATGCTGGTGGCTTCGACGAAAGAGGAATCGGAGGAGTGAATGTAGATCACAACGATTGAACCACTATAAATCAGTTTACGTTTTATTTGTGCAATCTACTTTAACTGCAAACCTCTTTACTTGCTTTACATGCACTACGAATCTTCCATATGCTTTCAATCTATCTTTACGAAAATAATTTTAAGTTAAGTTTTCGAAACCGATTTTCGTCGAAATTAATTTTTATCGTACGAAGGTTTTTTGAACCGACGTAACTTTTACCGTTGCACTAATTCACCCCCCCCTCTTAGTGCTGACCCCGACTCCTGTTCCTAACATATGTAGTAATTTAAGGAGCATATTTTGTTAGGACTGTATCGACACTAAGTGGGTTGGGGGGGGGGGGGGGGGGGTTGAATTAGTGCTTACGTAAAATTACGTTGAGTCAAAAAACTTCATTCGATAAAGCCCGTATCAGAAAGATGAGTCTAACTTAAAAGTGTTTGTAAGCATAGTGAATAAGTAAATCAGTTTGCAATATAATTGAAAAGTATCAAGTAAATGCAAACCAGATTTATAGTGGTTCGGTTGTTATAATCTATATCTACTCTCGATTCCTCTTCACTTGAGGCCACCGACTTCCACTATCGATCTTCTTTTAATGAGCGAAGAGCAATTGCCCCTTATAACTCTCCCTATTCTCCTCACAATAACCCCAATTCGGGGCATGTGGATATCAAGAAGGGCCGACCCCTTCTTGATCACATGGTGCGCATGGAAAGGAGGATCGTGTAGCGATTTAAGGAGCATCTTCTATTAGGACCGTATCGGTACTAAGTGGGTTTTGGGGTTATGGGGGGGTGAATTAGTGCTTACGTAAAATTATGTCGATTCAAAAAACTTCATTCGATAAAGCCCATATCGGAAAGATAAGTAAAACTTAAAAGCGTTTGTAAGCATAGTGAATAAGTAAATCAGTTTGCAATATAAATGAAAAGCATCAAGTAAATGCAAACCAGATTTATAGTAGTTCGATCGTCGTGACCTACGTCTACTCCCGATTCCTTTTTACTCAAGCCCACCAGCTTCCACTATCAATCTTCTTTCAAAGGGTGAAGATCAACTACCCTTACAACTCTTTTTCCTTTTTATAGGTTTAAGAGACAACCTTTACAAGCCTCACACCTCTCTTAGACTAAGCCTGAAACTTAAAGAGGAGGAGGATACTTAGCACTTTTTCAACTCAGAATAATAATCCATTTTTACTCTTTTTTTTACTACCTCAAACAGGAAAGAGTGGGGTATTTATAGATCCCAAATTAATTCAAATTTGGAGCCAAAAAGATCTTATCTTGAGTTTCCGGGGTACTAGCGGTACTACCGCTAGTACTGGGTGGTACCACAGTCTGCTAGACTGACAACTAGCGGTACCACCGCTTATCAGTTTAACATTGACACTCACACTAGGTGGTACCACTACCCAGCCCTTTTATGGGTAACTGAATGGGCCTTTCACTTGGCCCAAAATAATTTCAACTCAAGCCCAATTGACCCCTAATTGAGTTAACAATGTTTCACCCCAAAACGAACTCAATTAGACTAAAACTAATTTGATCTAGACATATGATTATAAATATAAATTCTTTATTGTCCGACATGTCATTGGTTCATTTGATGCTTCGTTTGATCCTTCGATGCATTGTCCTCTCATTCGGTATATTGCCCAATCAGTATGTTGACTCCCGCAACTTTCAATCTCCTTGGTGTAATGTCCAATCCTTCAACTCGATGCTCGAACTTATGATACGAAGTCCTTTCGGCATATTGACCATTCCTCTAGCCTAACATCCAATCTTCTGACATATTCCACTCCGGTCCAACGTCTGATTATTCCTGCTTTAATCGAATTGCCTTTTCTTGATTAAGGTTAGTCCTGTGTCACTCAAAAGCACATTAGATTTTAACTTCATCAATTGATTTCATCATCAAAATCCGAGATACAACAATCTCTCTTTTTTTTATGATAACAACTAATTAATGACATAGTTTAAAGTAAACTCTCCTTATCAATATGCCATATTGAAATAAAGTATCATTCAAATAAATGATAACCTTCTAATCTAAGTTGAAACGATTTTAATCATGAATTATATAATATGCAATACATCATATCATAATTTCAAAACATAAAAATATACCATGCATAATTCAAATTTCAAATCATTATAACTTCTTCACCTTTGTCATCAACAAAAGGGAGAAAAGTGCAACTATCAAGTTTTTAAAACATGCAAGTTTTATATCAATTTAGAACATGTAAGCTAGCAAGTTTTAGAGATGTGCAAGTTTAGCAATTTTTTCTTCTCTTGAGATGTGCAAGCTAGCAATTCTTACTTCTTTTTTGAGATGTGCAAGCTAGTAATTCTTTGCTTCTCTTGAGATATATAAGTTTGACAATTTTGCTTTTCTTTGTAATGTGCAAGCTAGTAAGTTTTTCTCATTAAAATGTGTAAGCTAGCAAGTTTTCTTCTCTATGAAAACTTTCTCCCATTTATAATTTATTATTATAAAAAAGAAGGGAAGAATATAGTGTTATAATTTTTTTCTCTTTACATCAATTTTTAAATCATGACAAAAATAAATAATAAAGATAAATCTACATTAATATTTCTATCATAAAAAATGAAAGATCAAGTCATGAGTACACTAAAAGACCATGTGTCATTTTTGATAAATTTCTTCTTTTGTAAATAAAAGGAATAATAGGAAATGATCTTGATTTAAAAAGAAAACTCAAGTAATAAAAATTGAGATATTAAGACCATGATTAAAACCTAAGTTTAATGTTTAAGCTAGCACTTTTTGCTTCTCTTTTGCAATATGCAAGCTAATAATTTTGTTCTCTCCCTTTTATCATAAAAAAAAGCAAAGAATATAATGATATAATTTTTTCTTTTATATCAATGTTCGAATCATACATAAGATATACAAAACAAACATAAATACAAATGAACCATATGAAAATTATAATATGAAAGATCAAGTCATATATACCAAAAGACATGATTCATTTTGACAAGTCTCCTTTTTAGTAAATAACGAAAAGAAATCTTGGGAGATCAAATATCTTGATTCATAAAAAAAAAATCAAGTATCAAGTTCATGATTCGGATAAAACTCATTCAAATTTAATTTGTCAAATCATCAAAGTCAATTTCTTAGTTCAAGATATTCATAAAATAGATTCATCACTAAGAATCACTTATAGAAAAATCGAAAAGCTTTAGAGATATTTAAAAAAAAAATGCACTCCCCTTTTTATTTCAATTTAAGTGATTGATTTCATACAAGCTTGTCCAAGTTTTTTTATATCAAAACTATGCATCATTGCTTGAAAATTGAAAAACAAATCATGATAGTCATCAAGATAAACATTTAGGCATTCATACAATTATTCTTATTTTGTATGCAAGCATTAAATTCAAATTTAATTTTATATATTTTGTTACACAAATGTTTAATGAGTTATGTCTACTAACAAAATATCTTCAATCAAAAGATTTGATTTGTTACAAATAATTCTAATTCTAATGATGTTTGCTTTGTTGTTTCGGCTAGTGAGATTTAAAAGTGTATTGGATCTCTAGTCATAAGCCTTGAGTATCCACTGTCAAAATATCATCTTTTGCTTCTAATTTTCAATTATAGATATTTCTATAAGAAATGTGAATTTGCTATAGGTACTCATTTGACTTTGGATCCCTCCTATTTAGATCTACCTATTTTGTCTTTTGGCATAAAGTCATGTATGGTTCCTTTAAGAACCCAAACTAATTTGTATGCAAAATTATATTTACCATAAAAATTACATTTATTTTCAAGAGAAATATGCAATGTGGGTCCTTTAACAAATATGGTAAGCTTTTGTTGAGTATTAAAACTCATAAGGCTGATTCATTCTTTTTTATGAACATGACTCATGTTTAAAGATTTGCTACCAATTTTAAATTTTTAATATTTTTTTTAGTAATAAATTTTTTTGCATAAATCTAATTCTTCACATTGAGTGCAAAAGGTTAATATGTAATTTTCATGCTCATTTTTTAATTTTTTAAATTCACTAGAAAGAGAAGCATGATCATTTTTAAAAATTTATAATTTTTACCAACTAATTTAAATCCATTAAATAAATCATGGAAAGCATTGAGCAATTCATTGTAAGGTAAAGGAGTTTCGGTTGAATCATTTACCTCATCATTAAGAGTCATTAAGGTGTAGTTCGCCACTTTGTCTTCATCGATTTGCTCCTCGTTTTCAGATGTAGTTAATTCATCCCATGTCGCCTTGAATACTTTAATTTTCTTTGACAGTCATTTCTTTTTAGGTTCATTTTTATTCTTAGTTTCCTTTTTATAAATTTTTTAAATTTTTTGGTCAAAAGTTCTATGTCATCATCACTTGAGCTTTCGCTTGAGTGGTCTTCTTTTGTTCTAAGTATCAAATCCTTTCTACTTCTTGGAAGGTTATTCTCATATTTGTCATATGTCATACATGTCATTTCATTGGTCACTAAAGACTCGATAAGTTATTCAAGCGAAAAATTATTTAAGTTCTTTGCTTCTTGTATTGTCATTACTTTTGGATCCCAACTTTTTGAAAGAGATATTAGAATCTTGTTTACAAGTTCAAGATTAGAAAAACATTTGCCAAGAGCTTTCAAACTATTGATAACATCCATAAAATGAGTAGATATTTTAACAATAGTTTCTCTTGGCTTCATTTGAAACAATTCAAAATTATGCATTCAAAAATTTATTTTAGACTCTTTAACTATATTCGTGCCTTTATGAGTTACTTCTAGTGTGTATCAAATCTCATATATAGTTTCGCATAAAGAAATACGATTAAACTCACTTTTGTCTAAAGCATAAAACAAAGCGTTCATCGCTTTAGCATTCAAAGAAAAAAATCTTCTTCTCCAAATCATTTCATCCATTCATTAGTTTAGAAGACTTTTGAAAATCATTTTCAACGATATTCCATAAATTGAAATCCATAAAAAGTAAAAAAACTCTCATTCGTGTTTTCCAATACGTATAGTCCATCCCATTAATTATAGTAGGACAAATGATAGTGTAACTCTCTATATTATCAGTAAAAGCCATTCTCTTGGGTGTTAAACTAGACAAGAAAATTTTGACTCTAAGACCAACTGTTAGAACTGTATCAACACTAAGATAGGATGGGAATGCTAATAAGTAGTTGGTTTCTTTGACTGTAAAGTAAGGATCAGATCGTTAGTGAAAGTACCAGTTCGAGCGTCCGCCCTGTTAGCTGTAGAGAAAGCCCTGTTCGGAGCTCCATTCTTATCGGCATGGGTTTGATTCTGTCCTATCCGAGCACGGGTCCCTAGCGAGTAATCACTTCTTTCCGGACTTAGCCTTAGACATGGGATTACCGAGGTGACTAATGAGTTTGATGCTCCCCTGTTAGGGCAAGAGAGAGAGAAAGAGATAGGGTTGGGCAAGGTAGTACCAGACTACTGAGCTAGTTTCTTTAGTTTTGTTTTCATTCTTTGCCTTACTTATTCCATTATGTATGTTCGATTTAGGAGGGGGGGCGGGGGTGAATTGGTACTTATATAAAATTACGTCGATTCAAAAAACTTCATTCGATAAAGCCCATATCGGAAAGATAAATTTAACTTAAAATCATTCATAAGCATAGTAAATAAGTAAATCAATTTGTAATATGAATAAAAAGTATAAAGTAAATGCAAACCAAATTTATAATAGTTTGGTGACCTACGTCCACTCCTAATTCCTCTTCACTCGAGGCCATCGGCTTCCACTACCGATTTTACTTCAATGGGCGATGATCAACTACTCTTAAAACTTTTTCTCCTTTTTATAGATTTAGGAGACAACTTACACAAGCCTCACAACTCTCTTAGACTAAGCCTGAAACTTAAAGAGGAGGAGAACACTTAGCACTTTTTTAACTCATAATAACAATCCCTTTCTACTCTTTTTTCTTACCGCCTCAAGTAGGAAGAGTGAGGTATTTATAGACCCCAAATGGAATCAAATTTAGAATCAAATTGATCTTTCTTTCATTTATATGGTGGTCGAAATATTTACACCATTGAATCCTTCCTTCTTTCTTTCTTTCTTTCTTTCTTTCTTTCTTTCTTTCTTTCTTTCTTTCTTTCTTTCTTTCTTTCTTTCTTTCTTTCTTTCTTTCTTTCTTTCTTTCTTTCTTTCTTTCTTTCTTTCTTTCTTTCTTTCTTTCTTTCTTTCTTTCTTTCTTTCTTTCTTTCTTTCTTTCTTTCTTTCTTTCTTTCTTTCTTTCTTTCTTTCTTTCTTTCTTTCTTTCTTTCTTTCTTTCTTTCTTTCTTTCTTTCTTTCTTTCTTTCTTTCTTTCTTTCTTTCTTTCTTTCTTTCTTTCTTTCTTTCTTTCTTTCTTTCTTTCTTTCTTTCTTTCTTTCTTTCTTTCTTTCTTTCTTTCTTTCTTTCTTTCTTTCTTTCTTTCTTTCTTTCTTTCTTTCTTTCTTTCTTTCTTTCTTTCTTTCTTTCTTTCTTTCTTTCTTTCTTTCTTTCTTTCTTTCTTTCTTTCTTTCTTTCTTTCTTTCTTTCTTTCTTTCTTTCTTTCTTTCTTTCTTTCTTTCTTTCTTTCTTTCTTTCTTTCTTTCTTTCTTTCTTTCTTTCTTTCTTTCTTTCTTTCTTTCTTTCTTTCTTTCTTTCTTTCTTTCTTTCTTTCTTTCTTTCTTTCTTTCTTTCTTTCTTTCTTTCTTTCTTTCTTTCTTTCTTTCTTTCTTTCTTTCTTTCTTTCTTTCTTTCTTTCTTTCTTTCTTTCTTTCTTTCTTTCTTTCTTTCTTTCTTTCTTTCTTTCTTTCTTTCTTTCTTTCTTTCTTTCTTTCTTTCTTTCTTTCTTTCTTTCTTTCTTTCTTTCTTTCTTTCTTTCTTTCTTTCTTTCTTTCTTTCTTTCTTTCTTTCTTTCTTTCTTTCTTTCTTTCTTTCTTTCTTTCTTTCTTTCTTTCTTTCTTTCTTTCTTTCTTTCTTTCTTTCTTTCTTTCTTTCTTTCTTTCTTTCTTTCTTTCTTTCTTTCTTTCTTTCTTTCTTTCTTTCTTTCTTTCTTTCTTTCTTTCTTTCTTTCTTTAAGGATTTGTGCAATGAGAATCGGATCATGATGAGATCACGATAATGAGACCGCTTCACCTTTTAAAACACTATCCTAATAATCCCGGTCATAGGTTACTCTAGAGGGACATCGAGATAACTGGACAGACTAGTGTGTTGTTACTCGTCTATATGATAGATGTAGTTGGTCTCATAGCTGCTCATGTGGAGCTACTAGGGATACAGTGCATGTGCTTATTGGAGAATAAATTCTATTAATTGATCCACTCACGAACTGTTGGATGGTTGATGGATGTATTATTGTTAGATAATGATTTTCGTCATCCCAATGGTGTATCTAGTCCTCAAACTTGAGACACCAAGGAAGTCCTATGATTAGTCCTAGTCCACTCTTTGATACTGGATTTATAGGTCTGGAGATTCCAAATCTAACACAAACCGGTCATCAAGAGTAGTAGCCAACCTTATAAGGGCTATTGAGTGTCGATAGAGGATCATCCGCTCTTAGTGTCATGAGAGGAATATCACATGTGTTCTTATTTAGACAAATCGCTCGCTAGGGTCATTCCAATTGAGAGAGAAAGAGTTCTCTAGGAGAATCCGATTAGAGTGAGACTTGTGTATGTATATGGGTCTAACAGCACTATGCCCGGTATATGGTCTCTGAGATATTAGATGGATGAGGAACTATAGGTACATGGTAACTGAGGATAGATAGGTCCAAAGGATTGGATTCTCTTGTATCATCTAGGGACTGTGACGTAGTGGTCTAATACGTCCGTAGTCGATGAGTCAAATAAATTATTATGAAGATAATAATTCATTAAGCCAAAAGGAGTTCTAATAGGTATGACTCACAACCAGCTCGATATTGTGCCTAAAGGGTCACACACATATGTTAGGTGTTGCGACGAGTAGATGTTTGGATATGAGATATCCGTTGGAGCCCTATCTTATTGGAAATCCAATAAGCCCCTGAATTATTGGATCCTATAAATAAGATCCAATAAGAGCTAATAAGATATTATTGGGTAGAGACTCACTAATCTAAGAAGCTTGGGTTATTAGATAAAGATCCAATACGACAAGATCTATTATGATTAAGTTGATATGGGACCTCTATAAATATGAGGGAACCAAAGACTGATAAGCTAGAGGTTCTTTTTTGGCTGCCTCCTCCTATTCTCCTCTCTCTCTCTTCTCGTCATACTACAACCCCTATTTGGGGCGTATGGACAATAAGAAGGGGCAACCCTTTCTTGATTATATGGTGCGCTCGAGGAAGAGTTTTGGGTAGTGATTTGAGGAGCATCATCGCAGCCCCTAGCATGTGGATCATCGTTAGAGAGGAGGACAATTGACCTCATATATATATATATATATATATATATATATATATATATATAATATATATATATATATATATATATATATATATATATATATATATATATATATATATATATATATATATATATATATATATATATATATATATATATATATATATATATATATATATATATATATATATATATATATATATATATATATATATATATATATATATATATATATATATATATATATATATATATATATATATATATATATATATATATATATATATATATATATATATATATATATATATATATATATATATATATATATATATATATATATATATATATATATATATATATATATATATATATATATATATATATATATATATATATATATATATATATATATATATATATATATATATATATATATATATAATATATATATATATATATATATATATATATATATATATATATATATATATATATATATATATATATATATATATATATATATATATATATATATATATATATATATATATATATATATATATATATATATATATATATATATATATATATATATATATATATATATATATATATATATATATATATATATATATATATATATATATATATATATATATATATATATATATATATATATATATATATATATATATATATATATATATATATATATATATATATATATATATATATATATATATATATATATATATATATATATATATATATATATATATATATATATATATATATATATATATATATATATATATATATATATATATATATATATATATATATATATATATATATATATATATATATATATATATATATATATATATATATATATATATATATATATATATATATATATATATATATATATATATATATATATATATATATATATATATATATATATATATATATATATATATATATATATATATATATATATATATATATATATATATATATATATATATATATATATATATATATATATATATATATATATATATATATATATATATATATATATATATATATATATATATATATATATATATATATATATATATATATATATATATATATATATATATATATATATATATATATATATATATATATATATATATATATATATATATATATATATATATATATATATATATATATATATATATATATATATATATATATATATATATATATATATATATATATATATATATATATATATATATATATATATATATATATATATATATATATATATATATATATATATATATATATATATATATATATATATATATATATATATATATATATATATATATATATATATATATATATATATATATATATATATATATATATATATATATATATATATATATATATATATATATATATATATATATATATATATATATATATATATATATATATATATATATATATATATATATATATATATATATATATATATATATATATATATATATATATATATATATATATATATATATATATATATATATATATATATATATATATATATATATATATATATATATATATATATATATATATATATATATATATATATATATATATATATATATATATATATATATATATATATATATATATATATATATATATATATATATATATATATATATATATATATATATATATATATATATATATATATATATATATATATATATATATATATATATATATATATATATATATATATATATATATATATATATATATATATATATATATATATATATATATATATATATATATATATATATATATATATATATATATATATATATATATATATATATATATATATATATATATATATATATATATATATATATATATATATATATATATATATATATATATATATATATATATATATATATATATATATATATATATATATATATATATATATATATATATATATATATATATATATATATATATATATATATATATATATATATATATATATATATATATATATATATATATATATATATATATATATATATATATATATATATATATATATATATATATATATATATATATATATATATATATATATATATATATATATATATATATATATATATATATATATATATATATATATATATATATATATATATATATATATATATATATATATATATATATATATATATATATATATATATATATATATATATATATATATATATATATATTACCAATCACATGCGTGATGACACTGTTGACTTGACAACATAATTCTTTTTTGCTTATTACATTTTTGCTTATCACTTTATATTGACTATTGCATGTATATATGTGTGTGTGTGTGTGTGTGTGTGTGTGTGTGTGTGTGTGTGTGTGTGTGTGTGTGTGTGTGTGTGTGTGTGTGTGTGTGTGTGTGTGTGTGTGTGTGTGTGTGTGTGTGTGTGTGTGTGTGTGTGTGTGTGTGTGTGTGTGTGTGTGTGTGTGTGTGTGTGTGTGTGTGTGTGTGTGTGTGTGTGTGTGTGTGTGTGTGTGTGTGTGTGTGTGTGTGTGTGTGTGTGTGTGTGTGTGTGTGTGTGTGTGTGTGTGTGTGTGTGTGTGTGTGTGTGTGTGTGTGTGTGTGTGTGTGTGTGTGTGTGTGTGTGTGTGTGTGTGTGTGTGTGTGTGTGTGTGTGTGTGTGTGTGTGTGTGTGTGTGTGTGTGTGTGTGTGTGTGTGTGTGTGTGTGTGTGTGTGTGTGTGTGTGTGTGTGTGTGTGTGTGTGTGTGTGTGTGTGTGTGTGTGTGTGTGTGTGTGTGTGTGTGTGTGTGTGTGTGTGTGTGTGTGTGTGTGTGTGTGTGTGTGTGTGTGTGTGTGTGTGTGTGTGTGTGTGTGTGTGTGTGTGTGTGTGTGTGTGTGTGTGTGTGTGTGTGTGTGTGTGTGTGTGTGTGTGTGTGTGTGTGTGTGTGTGTGTGTGTGTGTGTGTGTGTGTGTGTGTGTGTGTGTGTGTGTGTGTGTGTGTGTGTGTGTGTGTGTGTGTGTGTGTGTGTGTGTGTGTGTGTGTGTGTGTGTGTGTGTGTGTGTGTGTGTGTGTGTGTGTGTGTGTGTGTGTGTGTGTGTGTGTGTGTGTGTGTGTGTGTGTGTGTGTGTGTGTGTGTGTGTGTGTGTGTGTGTGTGTGTGTGTGTGTGTGTGTGTGTGTGTGTGTGTGTGTGTGTGTGTGTGTGTGTGTGTGTGTGTGTGTGTGTGTGTGTGTGTGTGTGTGTGTGTGTGTGTGTGTGTGTGTGTGTGTGTGTGTGTGTGTGTGTGTGTGTGTGTGTGTGTGTGTGTGTGTGTGTGTGTGTGTGTGTGTGTGTGTGTGTGTGTGTGTGTGTGTGTGTGTGTGTGTGTGTGTGTGTGTGTGTGTGTGTGTGTGTGTGTGTGTGTGTGTGTGTGTGTGTGTGTGTGTGTGTGTGTGTGTGTGTGTGTGTGTGTGTGTGTGTGTGTGTGTGTGTGTGTGTGTGTGTGTGTGTGTGTGTGTGTGTGTGTGTGTGTGTGTGTGTGTGTGTGTGTGTGTGTGTGTGTGTGTGTGTGTGTGTGTGTGTGTGTGTGTGTGTGTGTGTGTGTGTGTGTGTGTGTGTGTGTGTGTGTGTGTGTGTGTGTGTGTGTGTGTGTGTGTGTGTGTGTGTGTGTGTGTGTGTGTGTGTGTGTGTGTGTGTGTGTGTGTGTGTGTGTGTGTGTGTGTGTGTGTGTGTGTGTGTGTGTGTGTGTGTGTGTGTGTGTGTGTGTGTGTGTGTGTGTGTGTGTGTGTGTGTGTGTGTGTGTGTGTGTGTGTGTGTGTGTGTGTGTGTGTGTGTGTGTGTGTGTGTGTGTGTGTGTGTGTGTGTGTGTGTGTGTGTGTGTGTGTGTGTGTGTGTGTGTGTGTGTGTGTGTGTGTGTGTGTGTGTGTGTGTGTGTGTGTGTGTGTGTGTGTGTGTGTGTGTGTGTGTGTGTGTGTGTGTGTGTGTGTGTGTGTGTGTGTGTGTGTGTGTGTGTGTGTGTGTGTGTGTGTGTGTGTGTGTGTGTGTGTGTGTGTGTGTGTGTGTGTGTGTGTGTGTGTGTGTGTGTGTGTGTGTGTGTGTGTGTGTGTGTGTGTGTGTGTGTGTGTGTGTGTGTGTGTGTGTGTGTGTGTGTGTGTGTGTGTGTGTGTGTGTGTGTGTGTGTGTGTGTGTGTGTGTGTGTGTGTGTGTGTGTGTGTGTGTGTGTGTGTGTGTGTGTGTGTGTGTGTGTGTGTGTGTGTGTGTGTGTGTGTGTGTGTGTGTGTGTGTGTGTGTGTGTGTGTGTGTGTGTGTGTGTGTGTGTGTGTGTGTGTGTGTGTGTGTGTGTGTGTGTGTGTGTGTGTGTGTGTGTGTGTGTGTGTGTGTGTGTGTGTGTGTGTGTGTGTGTGTGTGTGTGTANCTAGATGGTATTATATTTGGCATGCGCGATGTAGACTATATATTAAATATGTATATGTGACATATCATATTAGGATACCAAATTATAGGAACCCCTCTCTCAATAATATTAAGTCGGTAAACGTGAGGCAATTAGATTGACCCACGTGGCCTTCCATCGTTATAGGTAGGAACCGATTCTCGGTGTAGGTTGAGTTGGTCGAGTCCCTCGAGGCTCACCTATATCGTGATTCGCTATCTTGCTTATGACATAGAGATGTCACCGGTAACCTGAGGACATGGTATGCTTGGTCGAGTCCCTCGAAGGTATATCATCGAATCAAACTCATCTTGTAACGATGGTGTTGACTTAACCGAGCATCATGGTTGGTCGAGTCCCTCGAGACCATGGTGATTCAAAGACCAAACAGGACGGGAATCACAAGAAGTTGTGATCGGCAAGAGTTGCCTACCTTTTGGGCTTAGTGTGATTGGTCGAATCCCTCGAGGTTATACTAAGACGCTGATTGGATCCTGATTCCCACTAGAAGTCTGCCGGAGACTTCCGTTTCATGTGCTGAGGGTGTTGCGTGACTCGTAAGTAAAATAGTGGGAGCATATTAAGATAGAAGTCCATATCTTGATTGTTTATTTCTTACAAAATCTGCATGTTATTCATTTCTACTACATCTTTATTTCAGAAAATGTCACTTTCAAATCCCTTACGTGGCATACTTGATGTCAACCGCCTCACTAGTCCAAATTATACAGATTGGCTCCATAACTTGAGAATTATTCTCACGACGGAGAAAATCGTGTATGTCCTTGATACAGTGATGCTTACGCCCAAGGAAGGGGCAAGCGAGGATGAGATCGCTCGCTACGTGAAGTACAGTAATGACTCCACTCTTGCTCAGTGTTACATGTTGGGCTCTATGACTCTTGAGTTACAGAGACAACATGAAAAGATGGATGTCAAATCTATTCTCTTACTTGTCCGCAAACTGTTTGAGGGACAGGGAAGGACTCAGCGATATGAGATATCCAAGTACCTCTTTCGCGCTAGGATGACTGAGGGGACACTGGTTCAGAACCATGTCATAAAGATGATTGAGTGGATAGAGAAACTCATAGGTCTAGGAATGATCCTAGAGGATAACTTGTATGTGGACATTGTGCTTCAATCCCTACTAGATTCCTTTTCACAGTTCATAATTAATTTTAATATGAACAAGCTTGAGGTGACTCTCCTAGAGCTCCTCAATATGTTGAGGGAGGTAGAGAGCACTATAAAAAAGGAGAAGCTAGTTCTCTACACTTGTGAAACCAGAAAAAAAAGGAAAGCAGAAAAGTTCCTTAAGAAGGGCAAGGGCAAACCAGGTAAAGCAAAGATTGCTAAGAAAGACTCGACAAAAGGACAAAGACTAGTGCTTCCACTATGGTAAAGATGGGTACTGGAAGATGAAATGCAAAGAGTACCTTATACTGAGGATGAAACAGAAACTTAGAGAAGCTTCAAGTACATTCATGATCAATCTCCAGTTGTCAGAATTTTGTGATAGTGTATTGGTATTGGATACCAGTATTGCTTATCACATCTGCAATTTGTTGTAGATTCTGGCAAAGTCAAGGAGATTGGTGAGAGGAATATTGCATAATAGTTTGTTTATGCTAGACATTACTCCATATATCATGAATGTAGGTGTGTCCAAAAGGAAACGAGATGAGGTGAATAGTATATACCTATGGCATCGTAGGCTAGGTCACATCCATGAGGGAATGATTCAAATGTTGCTAAAAGATGGATATCTAGATCTATTCAACTATCAGTCATATACAACCTGCGAGCCTTGATTTCGTAGAAAACTGACCAACTCTCCATTTAGTGGAACTGGAGAGAAAGTCATTAAGCTGTTGGAACTCATACATAGTGATGTATGTGGACTCATGTCAACTCATGTCATTGGTGGTTACTCCTACTTTATTACCTTTACTAATAATTTCTCAAAATATGGATATGTGTACTTAATGAAATACAAGTCCGAGGCCTTTGAGAAATTCATAGAGTATAAGAATGAAGTGGAGAACCAGACTAGAAAGAGTATTAAGACCCTTCGATAAGATCGAGGAGGTGAGTACTTAAATACAGAGTTTACTTAGTTCCTCAAGGACCATGGGATATTATCCTAATGGACACCTCCTTATACACCTCAGCTCAATGGTATGTCTGAAAGAAGGAATCGTATGCTGTTAGACATGGTACAGTCCATGATGAGTTTTGCTGACCTACTTATCTCATTCTAGGGATATGCCCTAGAGACCGTAACTTACATTTTGAATAGAGTTCCAACTAAGTCAGTAATGTCTGTACCATATGAGATATAGAAAGGGAAGAAGCCTAATCTTAAGGTTGTTAAGATTTAGGGCTACCCTGCCCATGTTAAAAGATACAACCTCGATAAGTTGAAATCAAGGACGGAGTGATGCAAGTTTGTGGGATACCCCAAGGAAACTTGTGGATATTATTTCTATCATCTTGAGGACCAAAAGGTCTTTGTAGCTAAGAAAGCAATGTTCCTTGAGAAGGAACACATTCTTGGCAGAGACAATGGAAGCATGATAGAGTTGAGCGAGGTTGGAGAACCTAGCTCAAGCACCACTCTACAGTTTGAGTCTGTCCAAGTACCTAATACACAAGTTCCAACTTTACGTAGATCCGGTAGAGTATCTCATCCTCATGAGAGATATGTGAGACATATTAGAGGAGAGGATGTTGAGGATATTAATCCTCAAACCTACGATGAGGCTATTATGAGTATAGACTCCGGGAAGTGACAAGAAGCTTTCAATTCTGAAATGGATTCTATGTACTCCAACAAGATTTGAAACCTAGTTGATGCGCCCAAAGGTATTGTACCTATCGGTTGCAAGTGGATCTTTAAGAAAAAGATCGAAGTAAATAAAAAGATAGAAACTTATAAAGCAATGCTAGTGGCTAAGGGGTATCGTCAAAGGCAATGTGTTGACTATGACGAAACCTTCACACCCATAGCAATACTAAAATCCATCCGAATTCTATTGACTATTACAACACATTATGATTATGAGATCTGGTAGATGGATGTCCAACTACATGGAACTTATAAGTAATCCTTGTTCGGATTTCGTGACTGCTGTTACCAACAAACTAGATCACGCGATCCAATTCTTTTGACTGTTTATGTAGCACGAATGTCTTCAATTCATAATCGAATAAAAAAGGAACAATTTTTAGCAGAGGTCGTACCTGCACAGGCGTGGCGTGCTGGTCCTGGCGGTGCTGAAAGAAGAAGAGAACCACCCCCACGACGAAAGAAATCCCAAGTAACGACCACATCCAACCGGGGAGGCGCCTCCTCGCCGGGCGCCGGAACTCGGGTGCCCGCCGCGGCATCTCCCCTCGATCCCAGACTCCACTCTTCCCCACGAAGATTCACACTGAATCAGCGAATCCAGCCGTTCGGATCGGTGTCCAAACGCCTCCAAGTTCGATCTCCTCCCATCGCCGCCACCGGTTCCGACTCGAGATTGCGAATCGAATCTAGTGAAGAGAGACACAGAGAGCGAGGAAAGCGATGCTTTGGTGTCGAAGGGAGCGACCGGATCGGAAGTCTGCGATGGTGGCGATGACGCATTTGGAATCCCGGAGGATCGACATGGGAGGGAGGGGGCGAAGTGGGAGTCTCATGATGCCGATCGACTAATTTTTAGCCGTCTGATCGATGAGATTCGGTGCGGTCAGACAAGGTTGGTGAAGATTCGACGCATTGTTTCAGGTACAGTACAGGGGAACCCACCAATAGCTGCATTGCGTTGGATTGTCTCCGTCGACTGCGATGCGAAAGCGTTCGGACCATCGGATCGGCCCGTCAAACAATGTGGATTGACTTCCATACGGTTCATTGAATCCGCAGGCACAATAATTGCGTGATATTATTGGGAGAAGGGTTTTATTTACATAACTAACCTTGTGGAGTCTTAAACGAACGACTTTACTCCGATTAGTTCAATATACTACTAATTTCCTGTGATTTGTAAGATCACATATATTAATACATGAGTATAATTAAGGTTCCAGTCATATTTGACAATCGTGTGTCGAAGTGAATGAAGAACAAAATTCAAAACAATTTTATTGATGATTTTCTTTTTTTTAAATATAAAAAAATCGTTTGAGTTATAATTATATAGGCTAATTATAGATTAGTATCTTCTGTAATTAATTATCTTTAGGATCTCGATTCATATATTTTCAAAAGTCATATTAGAATTCTTATACTTTTGAAAGTACACCAATTCTACTAATAAAAATATCACATATACTTAATGATAAATTAAAATGAGACAAAATAAATGATATGAAGAGAAATAAAATTAAATATTTCACTCTCAATATAATCTTTAAAATATAAGAAACAAAATATTAAAAATAATTAATTATATAAATAATCAATAATTAGCCCTAATTATATTATCATGTAAGACCACCGAAATTACACAACGTTGGAAATTCCCTCGCCTTCATTAATTATTCGTCATCTTAACTGCCAGGTTGTAGTGCTAAATTTTAATGAAGACACTAACAGAGACGTTAACACAAGTTGTTGTCTTATTCTGTGGTACTCGTAAGTAAAGCCATTGTCCTCATCCTTTACCCGATGTCATTTTAATGATTCAAATAATGCATAAAAGGATCCCAAGAAAACATATAAGGGTAAAGCTGATTCTTACTCTAATGAATGAATGGAGGTGTCTTTAATTGGATGATAGGCGACAAGTCATCATTTAACTTGAACTGGAATTTATGAGGCATTGATTCGTGCATATCAACACAATATTGACGCATTAAATGCATATATTCTAAACATTGGTACAAGATACCCAAATCCATTAGAACAGATTATTTCTGATGTGACAAGGGAAGGGGCAGAGAACATCACGGAAGAACAACTACTGATCCGGAGCAACGAAGACACAGCAGGAGATTAAATGCTTCACTCCAAAACCAAAACACAGGATCACCGCATCTTGACGACCACAACGGCGACGAACACTACCAGACCATGCCAGAGCTTCACGGAAGAACGACAACTACTGATACGGAGCAACGAAGACAGAGCAGGAGATTAAATACTTCACTTCAAAGCCGAAACACTGACGACCACAACGGCGACGAACAATACCAGACCAAGGCAGAGCTTCTTGGATGGACGCCTGGGCGCTTCCATAGGAGCAGTGGCTCGGAGGTCTAAGAAGTAACGCTTGGGATCAAACTCGAAGGTGGCCCGAGGAATGCGCAGGCCCTTCCTCCCGGGAGCCTTCATTGTCTTGCCAGCTCCTCGAAAGAAGCAGCAGCAGCGGCGGCGGGAGAGGGCGGCGGTATACGTAACTATCTTGAAAACTCCTTTGAGGCAGTAGGTGACATCCTTTATCACGATGGAGCCTACAAAGCCGATTGTGTTGAAAGCTCCTTTGAGGCAGTAGCTGATGAAGACGAGACTCGGATACAGCAGGATTGTTGCCAGGACCAGTTGAACCAGGATGCGCGACGCCTCGGGGCTGGCCGCAGCCGGCAGAACCCCTTCCAACTTCCCAACGAGGAACCCTACAACATCGTCCCATGCTTGGGAAAGAAGGGGTAGCTTCTCCTTTAGGGGCTCCGATATCAACTCCACGGAGGACTTCACTGCTCCCTCTGCTTCCTTTGCCTTCCTCGATGAAAATTGGAGCAGCTGAGGTAGCTTCTCCCACAAGGCCCCCTTCATGCTCTCCATCACGCCTTTTGTTTGCTCCAGCTTGTCCCCTAAACTAGAGGCCAGTTTCGGAACCTCGATGCCCGTCAGCGCTCCCTCGGCTTCCTTCATCTTCTCAAATAAGACATTTCTCAGTCCCTCCATTCCTCTCTCTCGTCTCTCCTGTCTTCACAAAGAGATAAAGAGTAAAGTGGAGGAAGTAGCGTGGAATGACAAAAAGTTTGGAATACTTTTCCATCGAAAGCTGGAGTGCTCTTCGGCTTTTCGTAGCCGATGGTGAAATGGAATTGACGACTCTTAAACGACGCTTGGTTTTCCTTCGAGAGTAGGTGTGGGCGCGACCAAGCAGCAGCGTCGTTTAAGAGTGTGTGCCTTCATTGTCGGTCAACGGACCTGTGCATGATTGACTGGATCTGCGGGAGATAACAGAAAAAGGTTGTCGAGCAGTGTTTAGTAACTGTGGCGTTTCTTGCCTT
Source organism: Musa balbisiana (assembly GCA_004837865.1). Lineage (NCBI taxonomy): Eukaryota > Viridiplantae > Streptophyta > Magnoliopsida > Zingiberales > Musaceae > Musa > Musa balbisiana. The sequence continues at coordinate 11,403,368 of CM017191.1, read as the reverse complement.
CACGAACTGTTAAATGCATTGCTTCCTTCCCTCTACGTGCATGACTTAAGTGACGAAACTTATTCAATTAATTAAAACATTATAATTCTAACTTTATATGAGGGTGATCGTAACATGAAAGGAAAAAGTTTTCGAGAAGAAAGATTCTATTAATAAAATTAATTTTGATTATCATAATTTATATTATTATTAGTTTAGTGTCCCGGTTCGGTTATATTCGTATTATTATTGATCCGGTTCGGTGATTCCTTTCTTCCGTGATGACTGTTGGCAAGTCCTACTTTGTCTCTGGGGACCGAGGAGAAGGGGCTCCCGCGGGAAGAGGTGTACCGTGAGAGAAGCAAGAGGTAACGCTTCAATATACAACATGGATTCTGGCAATGCAATGGAGTGACCCTCATGTCGATCCGAATAATCATTCTTCCCACAGGGTAAATCTTGCCTGCTGGGCAATAGTAATATAATTACAATTCTTCCTCGGTAGGACATGTTTCTATTACTATGAACTTAATATTCTATAACTATTAATTAATATTTCTATACATAAATTAATAAATGAAATGAAGTATTTAATGGTGGGTTACCATTATCCTGTTTTTTTTTTTTCTTGTAGTATTCCTAAGAAAGAATTTGTCCATTTTTATTTTTCGAGGTCCTCAAAAAAGGGTGTTGAAACACATAGGGAACTCTGAATGTAAATTGAAACGAAATGTAGCTCCATTTCCTCGGAATTGTGTAAAGATCTTTGGCGCAAGCGAGAAGGGGTTGATCTATACCAGCTGACGTGGTTCTGC